>QQSS02176854.1:0-14871 GCA_003687565.2 Craspedacusta sowerbii | reverse complement strand
AATAATAATAATAATAATAATAATAATAATAATAATAATAATAATAATAATAATAATAATAATAACAATAACAATAAACAATATAACATATTATAAATAATAATAATAATAATAATAATAATAATAATAATAATAATAATCAAAATAATAATAACAAATTAATAAAATAAATAACAACACTAATACAAATAAAATAAGACCTAGTCAGCTTCTTGTTAAAGGTGAGCCCCCGCATTAAAAAACATGCTCTAAACGAGTACCATAAGAGAACTGGCATCGGGCATTTTACAACACTAATTAAAACATAGCTGCACTCAGGGCAGCATTCCGGCAACGCCGCAATCGATTTAATATATCCGACGTGCGAGATAATTTATACTTCCACTCCACATCTTCCTTTTGGTAACGGACCCCCCTGGAAGAATTACCACAAAGTGAAAAAAAACTGCAGGGGCGCATAAATCGGATTGCACTCATTTAGAGAGAGACCAAAGTTTGCAGAAAGAACGTGCGTCCATGGCTTGTTTCCGCTTAAGCGGATTTGAGATCTTTTAGGTCGTAGTAGCGGGATGCTCGTGTATGCTATACGCAAGAGCACTGGCTTGTGCCTGAAACAGCTTCACGTAGGCATCCCAAAAACCTCGAACCTTACCAGGCAATGATCTCGCAAATGCCGGTAAGTTGAAGAGCAGTTACACAAGCATGTCTGCACACAATCTGCCGTTCGAAACCAGAAATTTATTTCGGTCAAGATAGGGATAGCGATCGAGACAAGCTTTACCAGGTTGGGGGTAAGAATCGGATCCCGAACGATCGCCGCATGCTGCAATAGCTAATCCGCTGAGGTAATCCAGATGCACCACTAACCTATAGATATCATGAAGCTTCAACTTCTCTTTCTTGCTCAAAACCTTTTGACGCTCCTTCGACGAAACAAAAACGGCGGTTCAGCACTTGCAAAATAGAAAACACAACATCAATATGCTTAAAGGGTTATCAAAACATACCGATCTGTCTACTACAAGCAGAAAGCTGCAATGAGTGGAAGAGGCAACCCTAGCCATGTAACAAGAAGTACAACAGCACAATGAGAGACACGGTTCATCGTTCTACAAGGGAACGAAAACGCATCGCAAGACGGAAAATAGCAGCTATTATCTTTTCTTTCTCTTGAGAATCAGTCTGAAGCCAGGTAGTCAATGAAACATTTGCGCCAACGACAACACACTTACGTCGCAGGAGGGAAAAACTCTCCTAAATAAATGTACGCTCTCAGTAGAACTCGATCTAAATTAACGCATTCTACGTATTTCGCCCCTACCTCGTCTTTTAGCATTTGATCTTTTCGTCGCTGCTTCCGTGTTTTTCTGTCTTCAGCTGAAACGGCCCGAACGCTAGCTGAGCTTGGACTTGCGTCTACAGTACTCGGATCTTCTTCTGTCTTATGACTATTGTCAAAGAGACCTTCAGACATCTCCTTTAGCCACAGACTGCTCTAACATTAAAAAAAAGGAGATTCCAGTAAATGAATTGCTGGCAGAAGTCGCACAACCCATTAATACAAATATTCTCGTATTCTTAACTCGATTAAAGCTTATCAACCAATCCAATGACCAAGCCAGAAAAAAAAACAAAAATCAAAAACAAAAAGACTGTTGCTTGACTTGTCACAGAAACATGCAGTAAGACATTGCAAATCGAAAATTTGCCTATATTCATGCAAAAAAAAAAAGACTTAAGAATCGCAAACACACAGTTACGTGCGCGTCCTGAGATACTCACTTGCTTTTTCAGTTGCTCCACCGAGACCATTTTCACCTTCTTGTTAAGCTGCTTTCGCATTTTCAACTTTGCAAGTTGCTCTTCGTGTGCCTTCCTCAAGAGTTCCTACAGATATAAAACCCCCGGCATATATTTTATATACGCACTTGTAGCGTACAAATCCAACAAACATGGACGAACGGACGGGAATCCTTCATTTTCCATTTGTAGACGTAACTAAGCCGCCCGAATACATCAACTACTAGTACCAAACATAAATACTATGCTATTACCAGAAGAGCCACAGGCAACTCACACATCCACTGCTGGCAAGCTAATATGACGCATACGTACAACGTCACGCCACAAACCCATTAGCACAGTTGGCCCTTCCGCCCTTACTATTACAACATCTACAATTAATGAAACGCCAAACCTGATGCGCATCATAGTCAGGATTGTATGACGCTCCAGGAGCTGCCACCTCGACAGCAACTGATAAGGCAGCCGCGGGTTTCATGCGCATGGTCACTGGTATCTACAAAACAAAGATTTCCAGGTTTAGCTTGCTGATAATTAGAGAAATCAAACAAACAGCTACGACACTATTTCAAGCCTGAACGGAATGAAAAATTCCTAGAACATTATCGAATGTTTTTCTAGTCAGTCTACAATCAGAAGGTGGATTCCCATAATATAACTGCATCATAGCGCGTAAAAATAGGCACAGAATACTTAACTGCAGCTGCAATTCAATCAATCAATCAATCAAATCTTTTCTCGTTAGTGATACGTTAAAAAGAACAAGAGATCTTCGTCACCAAGCACATTTATACACTACAAATAGTAAACGTGCAGGTGCAACGAGACCCTGGCACAAAACATTTTTCATGTCAACAAGGCGACATACAACCAACCGAGGGGCAGATCTCCCAATAGGATAGAGCTAATAAGGCGGGGATCACCCAGAGGCAGGCGAGGTTGCGTCATGCAATATGTTTTCTGATTTGCAGTGTCACTAACACATATCCGGGTTGAACATTGACATAATCTTAACATACGTGAACCAAGCAGAAATCGCAACAAGAGGGAAGAAGGAAGTAGTAGACCAAGCCAGGGAAAATGAGAAAGAAATAGGGAGTAGAAGACAGAGTCGAAACATCAATATAAAATGAAACTAGCGTGCTTACACATACGTAGCTAGAAAAAAGGTTTTCATCGTAGTCATAAATATGGGTTTTGCTAAAGCAAATTCTATACCACGACTTAATATTTGGTTATGCAGCAAAGAACCCGAAACACCAGCAATCAGCATAAAACTACTCTAAAGATACAGAAGGCCGCCTTCGAAATGCACTTTGTTTGTAAATAAAACTCCAAATGCAATTTTTTTTTAAACAGCAACATAATAACAAAAACAGCAACCAAATAACGAAACAAAGAATCAAGCAAACCATAAGATCAAACTGAACGAACTTTCTTTGACTTCTTTATCGTAGGCTCCAAGAAACTGTCAGTGATTGCCATGGCTTCTAAATATGGAAAAACATTTTCACAAATAAATGCGTCAGAAAACTAGTAATAACGACTCATGAAGACTCCACACGTCACTGTGCAACAGACAGGAGTAGCAACACATAGGCAACAAATAATGATCCCCTAATTCCCAAACGCGCTACTTCTTATGGCGACCTAAGGGTCGGGCGCCATGAATTCTACAAGATCACACAAATTCTTCGTTTCATAATCTCACTGCATCAGTAAAAAGGTAATCAAATATAAAGCAAAAGACCAAACATAAATTCAGAAGTTTAAGAATTAGAAGCTGAGGCAGAACTTCCCTCCACCATCTACAGGCAACGAGCGCAACATAAGCTGTCACATTAACAGTCACTGCAACCTATTCATGCTATGAATACGATATCTTAAAAGATGAACAACCTAGTGAGTAACTGAGGGCATGTACCCACCTTACTGACGGGAAAGACCTGACACGGATCACGTACAAGCAAAATGACATCCAGACACAAATAAAAAATAATACAACTTAGCAACCTTGACCCCATATAGAACGAACTAGTGTTCTCTTTTCAGCTTGCCGTTGCTGAAGAGCGGCCTTGGCCTCTTCCTCCAATTTTTTCTTGAATCGTTCTTTTCTAGGCACATACACCTCTGTATCATCATCATCATCTGACACATCCTTCGACAAATCAGCTTTGCATTTTACTATTGGCACTGCGGGAGCCACTCCACCAGCATCCAGAAAGAATAAAGACTGATCAGGTTTGTCAGCAACAATGCCTCTAAAAAAAAACCAAGAATTTCGGAGAGATTATTCCAAACTTAAGCCGAGTGGGTGAAATGTGTTTTGCGAAAACGGGCCTTACAAAAATAGAGTAGCTGTAACTAAAAATTCAGTTTAATGTCGCAGAACCCTTAACTGCAACATTCTTACAATGCAGGCTTAGCTTGGCTTATATCATAAGTTGGTTATTAAAGCTGGAGATATGCAGCAGCATAATCAGGACTCTTAGTCACACTCAGAAATTTTGTGAAATTTTAACCACTCCCTGAGTTGCAAAACATACCTAAGGCATTGTTGTCAAACTGCAGAGCCCCATGATTAAATTAGGTAACTTGCTAGCCATGGCTTACATGACAGTAAACCACAGCATCATTGCCAACTCGGCTTATCAGCTTCTTTAAATTCAAATGTTCAACAGAGCCATACATTACTATTAGCAGAAAGAAAAGACATCAGGGTTGTAAGTTACAAAACACACTTGGTATAAGACACACTTCCCAAATAACAAACATACATAATTAGAATATGTCACCACCCATAATTAACACACAAAGTGACGTTTCAAGAAAGGGTTTGATGCTATCATCTTCAGCCTAACTCTGCAAATAGGAAAAAATGATGAACAGAACTTTAGCATGACTTGCATGACTAGAATAAAAATATCAACAAAATAGCTTCAAAGGATGCAACTGACCCACGATATTCAAAGTAGGACAATCCTTCTGAAAGTGCAAGAGGGTCTCCTAAATTTTAAGAGACTTGATGTTACTGTTGAAATAAGGATCTTCAAGCTCTGAAAATGTACAGCAGTATTACAGCTTAGCATATGATCTCTAGCAGTGGTGCTGGATTGACATTTGACTAACATCCCAGCAAGCAAAGTGACTCTTCAGAGTTCCTCTAAAGATGTGCAGCACGCAGCATTTGTCAAGCCAAGTACTAAGCATCTACTGCCCTATATTCATAACCTAAGCCTGACACGAATTATGATGGTATTTTGTCTTGGAAGGAGAAGATCCAGCTTAATCTTAAAGATAACTTAAAAGCACTTGATATGGTAACATTAGGTCAGGGTTGCTTCTGGATCACTTTATATTGTATTATATGGTATTTTATCTTTGATGTAGAAGATTTGACAAGTTTCTTGAACTGGTTAACATGTGGCATGTGATATTTTTCTTTTAGTAAATCAAAGTTTAATTAAGAACATGGAAAATTATTTTGTAGTTGTGATTCCTGGAGGGTTTAGGGAATGAATTTTTCTCCAAGATAAATAATTTAAATTATTTCAGACACCCCAAATCAGTCCCATGGCAACTTGAGGTTTAACATAGAAAGCATGTCTAACAATATTCTAAGATTCTAAATATTTTAATAATGATAAAGTAAAATACTTTGCACCTCTTCTTAACAAAAAACCTATTTCTAAGTGGCATGCAAAGCAAATGAAGTCTCTCTTTGAGAAAACTATGAAGATCAAGAAATTCTTTCAGAGTTCATAATAAGTGCCATTAATAGATCTAAGGACGTTTACAGATTCTATGATTTGTAGGCTATAAATTCATGCAGTAGAATTCTCTAAAACAATAACGAAAAAACTTACCCACAGCGCTCTTCTTTTCTTAATTCCTCTAAATGAGCCTCTATGTCTTGGATATCAGTATTTTTGCGCCATCCTTTCTTGGACTTTTTACTTCCCTTTGGTTTCCGCCTAACCTGTTTACCCCTATCCATGCTGGTGAAAATGTACTATTATTCATATTTGAATAGCAAGACAAAGCATCAATAAATGCATGCTCCAGAGCACTGACCATTTTTAGGGAAGGAACACAAAATTACACCACATAACCTCCTGAAATTCAATGGCAATACAAAAAAAATCAAAGAATATAAATTGGTTACTCGCTTTCACTAACAGTCACAGGAATAAAGAAGCACATGCATTGAAGCCAGGCTCCATGGAACCTCAAAATCGTCAATTTCATGAAGACACGTCAAGCATGGGAATCAAAAGAGAATCAGAAGATAAGAATTTTCAGGACTTCCCATAGAACATATTTTGCTCTGCTTGAACTGTCTGATAGCATTTTGGAGAATCAAGAAGCCATGGAAGCAAACTAAACAAAAACTGTTACGGCCCTTAACTTAAAATAGATCTAAGCAAGGCGTTCTCCTCAGAATGACACGTCACAGCCACCACTTCTATTGACCGCGCCATTATTCACAACCGAATATTCTGACTTGCATATACAGTGTACATCTCAATCGGAGATTGTTTCATGGTACTCAAGGACTACCTTCTGTTGGTGAATTGGCTCATGCTGAAAATCAGAATTTTAGGTCAAGTTTTTGACATCGATTTGATGCGAAAGTAGATTGTGCTGCTAGACACTAGGAACATGCACATGGTGGTTCAAAAAGTGGTCATACGCTTTCGTATCGTCAGATCTTCCATCTATTTGCAGATGTAAACGCAGTTTAAAACGAAGAGGTTTTACTACAGTTAAGTCATCATACAAAGCAAAACATTCTGAATGTCTGAATGTGCGAATTTCGCGCTTTTAGTGGCCTGCAGTGATATCGTTATACAGCGAACATATTTTAGTTGTTCATTTTCCCTAAGCGATGGCTCTACTACGATATTCTACGGCACGCAGTTGCTTCCACAGCTTTACATCTTGTCCAACCGAGTTTCAGGACGTCGCGTGTTCCTAAAGAAAACGTAGCACTCCACGCACTACCGATAGTGACGTCAGGGCGCATAGCCTAAAGTGTGGTTTCATGGAAATGAAACCCGAGGTCGGAAGTAGCAACATGGCTGTTGGAAGCTTGTCCGCGACACTGCAAGCAATATCTGTGGTTGTGTTTTTCTGGAAGCTTACTCGTATAGGAAGTGCTACTTGGCTTGGAGTGTAATGTATATCTATTGATGAAAGTATGGATGTCGGGGATGATGTGCTACAAGAAGGCATTGCGGAGCTAACTCTCGATCGTCCGCCTTCTTGCCACCTTCATGATGGTCACGGCTTGAGCCATGCACCTTCACGATTGGATCAGACAACATCGAAGGACGAAGAATACTTTGCGCACGCCCCTCTATCTTTTGACCCATCAGTCTCGCATACCGATGTGGTCAACGAGCGGACGGTGCTTGGTTTGCCATGCACATGCCAAATAGATGCAGATGTTGTTGTTGGCATAGGAAAACAAGGTGATTATGATGATCGTGCTGCGCCTTCACCAAATAATGATGCATCGGTGGTTGAAAACTTAAGGCATGAAATTTCTTCCAAGTTCAATAGTGCGTCTTCTAGTTCTGTATTACTTAGCCACTCTGGTAGACTGAGAGCTGTTGTACCAATACTGAGGAAGGACACATTAGGAAAGCCCAAGAAGAGAGTGATATTTCCTGATGAAGAGCATTGTGTTAAAGAGTTAATTGAACCTGTAGATCCTTGGCTTAATAGTATGTCAAATTTTGGTAAATTGTTTTGCTGAATGCTGCCCTGTCGTTGATCGGGAACGAGCATATGATGAGAACATTTTCTGAGCTTAAGATGATTATACTTGTTATTATCAATCTTGTGGTGGTACATCTTCAGTGGCAGTATAAGCAAAGCAACTCTGAACTAAATTTCAGTAAAATTGATGACAATCATGGCTTTTTGGGTTAGACTCCAAGCCGAGCTGACTAGCAGGGTCTTAGGAAAATGGTGGATTATATCCCATGAGCCCAAAGCATTTAAGTTTAATTGTGAATTACACATATTTTGGTAGATGCATATAACTAAGTCTTGTATTAACCCTGGTAAATCTCATTTTTAAGATGTTACTACTTATTCATAAACTCTTTTGTCCTTTGCAGTGCCTGTGGTGAAGAGAAGGGATGTAATTTCAATGTACAAAAATGCTTGTCAGAAGCTTCGTACCCGTCCTTGTGAAAAGCTTGTCAAGCAAATTCAGGTATTATGTGTGGGCTTATAACTGTTAACAATATTTCATATTTGCTCTCCTTGGATTGGCTATGCAGGGTCGTGGTTGATGGTTTGAGTCATTCTCAGCAATTAGTTATTCAACGTTTTGTTTACCTGATCAACCCTGTTGCACTTTGTACTCTGTTTGGACAACTTTTGAAATTGTGACAGAGTTTGAATAGTGCACTAACAATACTTGAAGTCAGTGTTTGAATTTCAGGCACTACGGTCTGTTCGGAAGTGATGGCAGTTTGCACTTGTATCTGTTTGTGCAAGTGTGTATTTCTCTGTGGATTATTTTTTAAATACATTTAATGTCATGTAGCATTTGAGCCTGTTTTTTTTTTTTGCAACACCATAGTACCTGTTCTATACCATGCTATTCACTGAGATTCCTCTAAATTTTATGATCTGTTGCATTTTTGCAGTTATTGTTAGGATTAGCCATTGTAAGTAAGTTTGCTGTCTTTTATTTCGGTGTGTTGTGATACATCAAAGGCTTTTTATTGCATTACCCCAGTGGTGATGGTCTTTGTTTGAGGGGTCAGCTCTTTAGTAGGGGACACGAGTTTTTAGAATCCTTGGTGCTCGATTTTGTTTAGTTTGGCGATTTAAATCATCTTATTTAAATCACTGAATAAAATTGCGATTTAAATCAAATTATTTTTTGAACTTTTTTATTATTTAAATCAATTTTTTTTTAACAACTAAATTTCTTTTTCTGTCTTCCTGTATATTTTGGACAGAAAATACAACGAATACATACACATTACATCCATAGAAATCTTGTCATTAACAGTTCAAAACTACTGAAACATGCAGAAGTACTTCATCTCTTCTCTCGGTCACTATCAGTCAGTCTATCTCTATTAATACCATACAATTTACAGTCAATTGCGTTTTACTCACTGACTCGAGTGTCGAGTGCAGAGTCATAAAATATTATTGTAGATTCTCTCTGCAGTGATAATCACACTAGGGCCACAAAGTTTCAAATAAATCATATACTTCAGTTGTCTGACTGAGACAGCTGACTGTGATCCCAAGTCTGTAATGCCCATGGGCCTATTTTCTAAAAGTTACAACCTTATCGTCAAAATGCACTACTGCCGCTGCGTCTGCCACCTTGGCCTACATATAAATCACTTGACTAGACTAAGAGAAATTTTCCAAAAAAAAACCCTATGCAGTTAATGGTTAACTGCTGTATTCTGCTGGTTAATTGCCTTTAATGATAAGAACAAGTTTTGCATCCTTTAATTGCCTTAAATAACAAAAACAAGTTTGCATCCTTTTCTGTCGCAAGTCTGTTTCTCAGCTTGGAATGTACTACGCTGTATGATACAAAGACACAACACCAGCAGAGGACGCCTCTGCGGTCAGCAGGTGCACAATAGTCTCCAAAACTTAACCACCAATGCCGTCATGATGTGAACTCCACCCTGAACAGGTGATAAGTTAGCTGTGACATCTGGGCTGAACTCAAATTTAGTGAATGGATGCCACTTTCCTCTGAACTTCCTTAAAATAGGAATTAAGTGAGGATACTGCTCTTTGGCGTACTTAAGTGCCGCTGTTTTTTCTCCTTCGTTCAGCATCCATTCTTGATATTGAGGGTGTAGAAAGTAAGCCAAAAGATGACAAGGTGTTATGGCCTGTTGATGTTTGCCTTTGAACTGCTTTTTGACAATATTGTCGTTGCAAGTATTCAAGAGTTGGCTGTCAACTGTCAAAGCAGACAGACAGTGTCCCTCAGTGGAGCCTCCACAATGCGTTATGCAAACTAATCTTATCTGCTGCCTGCTGCACTTAGATAGTTAGTTACACTCAAAGCTTGACCAATGCCCCACACATTATGACAGCTAAATTACTAGTTATGCTACCTGTGCTGACTAAAAATTTAAGAATTATGAAAACACAATCAGAATATGAAAACACAATCAGATTTAGCCATAAAAGATCTGATTGAAATCAAACAAACATAATCTAAATCAAAAAAGTCTGATTTAAAAAAAAAAATTTAGTTCAAACCGTAATTTTTCCAACTCTGGTTTTCATTCTTAATGCATTTTAGGCTTCAAGAGGATAGTTTTTTTTTTTACATTAACTGTAAAATGTTGGATTTCTTTCAGAATTCTGCTTACCAGTCATTGTTAGGATTAGTCATTTGTAGGTTCGCCTCTTGTTATGGAAGCTTTCTTGAATATTGTCAAGTATAGCTATGTTTAAGTGAGTTTGCTGGCATCAGCAAGTGTGTTGTGATATGTCGCATGCTTTGGCACATGGCTGTGTTGGTGATGGTCTATGTTTGAGTTTCAACTCTTTAGTATTTTGTAACTTGAATTTTTAGGATCCTTGAGATTGTGCTCTACTTTTTTTATTTTTATTATTATTATTGCATTTCTGGCTTCAGGATGAATTTTTTTTTTTTTTACATAAACTGTAAGATCTTGGGTTTCTTTCAGAATTCTCCTGATCTTTCAACCCGGCTATCATTGTTATCTTTGCGTGGTAAGTACATGACGCATTATCCGTGTTTCTTGTAAGGGTGTTTAGTATTGTGAATGAGCAGCTTGTCAAGAGCCTGGTGTGCTTTTGTGCTGAGTTTCTGTCTGGATTGCTGGCTGTCAGTCTCCTGGACAATCTGTATGCTTACCTGTCTGTTACTGTTGACTGTTGACTGGCTTACTGAGGGCTGGTTTGGTAAGCCTGGGAGTATTTGTCTTTTCATGTGTATAGGTACATCGGTAGGTAGGTGAGTAAAGGTAGGTGAGCAGATGTAAAGATAGTAGACACTAGATTTGGTAGGTTGGCAGGATAGCAGGAAGACTGGCAGACTGGCTGGCTTGTAGCTAAGTAGATAGCTAGGTAGCTGGCTAGCTAGATAGCAAGGTAATTAAAAGCTTGTAAGCAGGCCTGCAAGAAGTGATCTAGGTAAGTATACATGCATGTATGCATGACTTAATGTGATTGAACATGCAATTTTATTGCCTTGGTTTTGTAGGCTTTTAAAATTTAACTGCCTAGGAACGAAGTTGGATGCGCGTGCATGTGAAGCGCTGGAGTCAGTATTCCAGCGTGTACAATTTGAGAGTTTGGATATTGAAAACTGTGGGTTGGAGGAAGAGGTAGGAATGTTTTCTTTGTTAAGCTGTAGGTTTATTTCGATTTGCTATCGTATGTGTATGTAGCCTTTCACTTGAGACTAGTAACACATGGTGGGTAGAAGTTGCCTAGTTCTGTGATCAACTAATATCTCACTTATTTCTGCTTTCTTGTTTTGAAAGTTAGAATATCTTGTGTGCATGTTAACTTGTTTGGCCCTGAACAGCATTGCGTCAATATTCCTCTTGCTAGGATTTTACCGGTACAGCTTGCACAGCGACATATTGATAGGATATTATAGCGCTTTCTCGTGGTTTTTTTTTTTGTGGTTTTTTTATTTTATTTATTTTTTTTTTTTTTCACTGAGCTTGATCTGGTTCAGAAATCAACATTTTGATGCGCTAGTCTATTTACTGCTTAGTTTGTTAAATCTAGTTTCTTCAAATCTCTATCAATCTAGTAAACCTTTGCTTCCAATAATCAGTAATTTTGTTGGAGCTAACTGATTTTCTCGCTTCAATTTTTATTCCTGCCACTTTCTCTGGCTGAAATGCTTTTCATCCTTGCGATAGGCAATTTTTTTTTAGTTGGCTCTTATATTAGAGCCTTTCTAATTGTTTTAGTTTTACTGTGGTGCTGCTTTGTAAGAACCTCGCCGTCGGCGAGCTTCTCTGGCAATAGTATGTACGGACCTGAATAATCAGTTAATTGTAATAGTAGTCAAACGCAATGCTAGGCACAGACATGCATACACATGGAGCTGGATTTCCGCTGTGAAATATGTTTGTTTAGGGAGCGACTTCAGTTTTGGAAATGATTGAATTCTACCACTCTGCATGCAGGCTAAATATTGCCTGTAATCCGAAGATAGGTATTCGTGGTTGGCAAGCCTTGTGTCGTATGTTGAAGAAAACACCTTGCCTGACCTACTTGGATGCAAGGCGCACGCTGCTTACGGACCAGACTATGCCAACGTTTGGCAGATGCTTAAAAGCGGACCCGCATCTGAGGATTCTTCATCTGGAGGGTGTTTATTTGTCAGGAAGGCCACTGCTTATCCTTAGTATGTTCAGTTTTTATTTTCTCCTCAGCACTCGTTTTAATTCGTACTGGATGTAAGTTTTGCTTGTCTGGGCAGTACGCTTCATGTTTCAGTTTCAAACTGCTGTTTTTTTCTCAGGATTTTTCCTTCGGGACCTATTAAATTTCACTAGATTCTTTGGTCAATTTTTATCGTGGCATTGCTACTGCTTTGTCATTTTCTAAGGTGGTTTGTGACAGGGGTTTACTGTAATTAAGTTTAATAAGTTTAAACGTTAATGTTCTTTCATGGTAAAACTTCGTCATTTGTAAAGGAAAATCTGCGATTTGTCTGAAAAATTGCATCATTTAATTTTTTCTCATGTGGATTCCCGAATTCAGATATACGGTTCCCGATCTATGGATGCCCATAATCAGAGCATAGCGTAATTCGATGCATAAGTGTTGGCAAGTTGAGCATCTGTAGCATATTGAGCATGTCCTCGTGCAAAGTGGGCAACTGTGTGAGAATCTGGTTAGTTCGTCGATATAGATTACCTGCTGTTTGGCCGAAAGTCAACCGGGTATAATTCTGCTCGAATTTCAGCTTGTCAAGACCTGGTCGCCATGCTTGTCAAGGCATTAAAACTATTCGTTCTGTGAGCTTTGTTTCGTATCAAGATGTTCTACATTGACTCAGCCTATTTTTCCTGGACGAAATAATGCGGAAAGCTCGTCTGCCTGCAGGGGAAACTCAGGGTGGTCGTTCTGCTAAGCTAATATTTTGAGGGAAAATAACCAAGACATGCTAAACAGAGAAGCTTCGTCGAATTTGTTGGTCTTGTGTTGTTGTGGTTGTTGATTTTCCGGTTTTTTTTTAATCAGTCATTTGGAATAGCTTTCTGCCCTCTCATCGCTCCTTTTCGACCATGTGCCAAAGTGAATAACTGTTTGTCATCATGTGGTGCGCACGAAAAGCTCGCGTCTTTTGATCTCATGTCTTAGATCATGTATTTTTTTTGTCGATAACTTGTTTATTTTGTTTATTTATGATAATGACAGCGTCTCATATAGCTGTATTACGGGCCGTTTCTCAAGCGGAGACAACATGGCTCCCTTATGGTACAAATGTACATGAATATTATGTATATCTATGCATAAATATTGCTAGGTCCCTTATATTCGGATTAGAATCATAAATGCAAATGTTGGTGAAAGATTGGTCATTGAAAGTTACTTCAAAATATGATGAAATTGAGGTTTACTTACGTATGCGCTTTTAAGTATTCAAGCAATATTTTGCTGGGGTGAAAGTTAACTTCTTTTAGCGACCGCGATGAAGTATAACACGATCTTGGAGGAACTATATCTTGGTGACAACGATTTGAATTGTAATGACGGCCCTTCCATCGGAACTATGCTGACAAACAACTCCACGCTTTCGTTGCTTGATCTGAGAAATAACATGTTGCGCGTAAGTCATGCTTCTTTTGTATTTCTGGCTTTCAGATTTCTTTTGTAGTCTTTGCATGATGTATGTAGTCTTATTTAGTAGTAACACTGGGATGGTTAGTGTGAAGTTTAGAATGGTCACCCCATTGTATGTGGTTTAAGCATCTAGAGCATGTTAAGACTTAATTAAATTGGCACTCGCCTACAGGGCTAGTGAGGAGATCTAGAAGTATGCGCTTTTGTTGAGCGCGCGTTTGTCTTTATGGGTGTGGATGTGTTTGTGAAGGGCGTTTTCGCGTGCGCGTATGCGTGTATGCATATATGCGTGTGCGTTGTGGTTTGTTCGTATGTATTGTCGTGTGTGTGGTGGGTATTGCGTCTGTTTGTAAAAATGTGCGTATTAATGTGGATATCTCGTTTTGAGCTTTTATGAGTCTGTAGGCTGTGGACCTTAGCGTCTGCTGAGTGCGTCGTTGAGGGAACTCATCAGACTGTCATGAGCATCTATTCGAGGCTCGATTTCGAGCACGTGAATGCATTGACTTCGGCTACTGACGTAGCCTTCCCTTCAGTGTTCGTGTACACTGCATGACACTTTTGAATTCATCCTAGCCTTCCTGGCGTGTTGTTATCTGCTTTAAGTCATTGCTGAAGTTTATTTTTGTAGGCTACTTTCTTAAATTTTTACTTGGAGTTGATTCTTGGTTTGTGTGTGTGTTTTTTTAAGGCCCGGGCATAGTTAGGTAGACATTTGTTTCGCTTTGCTTAGAATTGAGTTTTTCGTGTATTCTGAGATATGTGTTATTCCACTGCTTGTAATTTTTTGTTTATGTCGTTCAGTGTCCATTTTGCTTACTTATCGGTAATAAGCAGAAAATGTTTCCTTTCTGTTATGTGCCAGCGAAAAGGCTTTCCGCATAAATCTAACAATTTCAGGATGTTGGCGTGGGCCATATCGGCGCTGGACTAGCTGACCAGGCAGGCCACGGTGTGGGAGGACTTGCATCTTTGATTCTTTGGAACAATGGCCTCACGCACGAAGGAATGAGCTACCTTTATGAGGGCTTGGTAAGTATTCAAGCATCATCAAATTGAATGTGGCATTTGGGGAAAAAAATTGTGTCTAAAATTAGGTTCCCGATGTATTGTTTTAATGTATCAATGAATTATGTTATAAACACACACACACACACACACACACACACACACACACACACACACACACACACACACACACGCACACACACACACACT
>QQSS02176843.1:0-14877 GCA_003687565.2 Craspedacusta sowerbii | reverse complement strand
GTTATTCATTATTCAGTAATCCAGTGTCTAGAACGAATCACTCGAGTGCTCTCTCGTCTAAAGTACAACACACAACAGTTATTCCAATCTGCTGCTCAGAAGCATGAACAAAATCGCTTTCCTGATTGCAATGTCTATGTGCTTGGCATGTATATGTTTCCATAGGCTAATAGTTGCGAGACAACATGATAAAAATCAGACAAACGCTATATGAAATGCCAGCGATTGTTCCAACATCGTTTCAGACAACAAGAAGAACCCAAGATGAGATCAAACAACAATCTCCAGTTCATAGCTGTCCATCACACAAATTGAAATATAACCTCAAATGTGTCTAAGGTTTTCTAAACACCTGCCTACTGAATTAGATGGAGCAATAGAGCAATCTCGTCTTATAGAGGGAACGCACATCTAATTCATTCAGGACATGGGCATTTTTTTGCAAATTAAACCGACTAGGAAATCAGATTTACATAACGACATCGCTAATTAGTTAGAACATAGAAGCTTCAACACCGATTGCAGACTGAAAATGGACTGTGATATTTAATGCCCAATCGTAAATTTATAAAAGGTGCATAAGGGTACACACATGCAAATTCTGGCTATGAGACGAGGTCCTGCTGATTTCAGCACTAAATGTCTGCATCTATTATCAATTATGTTCTTATGCCACAAAATCAAATAACATCTATTAGTTTAGAGCAGCGGAAGCAAACTTAATACCTTCAAGCAATATTTTAAATGCCTATAACAAGGACATCCAAAGCCAAGCATCAGCCATCACCATGCATGTAGGTAGAAGAATAACAATGTGTCACTTTGAGGTACTTCAGTAGGAAAAAACTCTATCAATCAAAGCTATAAGCCATAAGGACAAACCTAACACCAGTGTATCCATTCGGAACCAATTCTCCTTTTGAAGGATTCACCAGCAAAACATCAGTCACGCACTTTTGAACTGAGGATGCATGCACTCGTTTAACACATAATACATACTTGCGAAGACCCTTCTCCTCTAAAAAAAAGATATCACTTATCAACGTACAAAAACAAAGATTATAACTTTGGACAACAGCTTCACAAGCCATGAAATTTTGTTTAAGCTCTTATACAGCCAAAAAAAATTTCAGACTCTAGATTATAAATAGGTTGGCAGATCTCAAAGGATTAATACATAAAATGTACTTAGTAGCCCAGCAATGGCAGGGTAAAATGGTTCACAGCCCCAGCAAGGAGCATGGCAAAGTTTAACTGTGCCAGCAGGACATCAAATATAATAATACCCCATAAAGTGAGAATTGATTGGCAAAGTATTGGCAAAACTTGTATTGACCCATAGCTACTTAGGCTAAACATAATAATAGGCTTGACACACTTCCAAACTGCATTAGGTATCATGGAATAACTTACTAGAATCCCTAGTCAAAAAGCAACCCGAAAACCCAACTGGAACATCCTTATCATCAGCAACAACAGTGATGTCTGTTATTACATGACCATCTGCTGGATCTCTTTGAAGTGCTAGGAAGCGCTTTGCCTTGTTCCTCCAACTACTCTCCCACAAATTCGCATCATAACCTTGAATAGTATATTCAATCTGGAAAGTAAAGGAGATAAAAGCTTAAGAAAAGAAATAGATGAAATGGAGTCAAAGTCCATATTTAAGGATTGCTAAATAAAAACTTTGTCAAGCCACATAATGCAGAGCACGGCTACCTTTTAAATAACAAAAAGTTTAAAGCCAGGCAGAAAGTCCAGTTCCAATATTAGACAGAAAAGAGGTTTGGTCATTAAAATCCTTCTTCTTAACAGTTCATTAACTCAAGCACCAGTTAACTCATGCATGTCACGTATGCCTATCAGCTAAAGCAATGCAAAGTTATTCCGCTTAAGAATGGCAACTTCATCTAAGGTTTTTCTCAATTATTATTCAAGGATAACAGAAAAACAAACAGAGATAACAACTTACAGCAACATATGATGAGCTTAAATCTTTCTGCGTCAAAATCGCAACATCACTCACAGCTTCCAAAGATTGAAGCATCTTTACATGGAGCTACTATACAGTAAATTTTGAAAATGCAGCAAGCATAGCAAAGCACCAGTGAAGTAGGGTGTTCAATCTCCATGTTTGCATACAACTATTAAAAAATAAACCTTCCTATGTTCAAGGATTTACCACTTAAGTGAAAGGCTGGTAGCCACTGAATACCACTCTTCTAGTGAAAATGCATGCCATGAGATATAAAAGGACTCAGGCACAGAGTCTAACAAAAATCACTTTTGCATCTCTCCTCCAAATATATCATTTGCTACATGCATTAACGATTATTCTGCCGTAACTAGATTGGTCATCAATAGCCAATCATATATTGCTTATTATGTGTTGAGGTTGCAAACATTTTAATAAATTCTAATAAAATTAAAAAGTCATTAACTTGTTTGATGTTAATAAAGCTTCATAGTGTTTGGATTTCATCTAATATGTTCCTTGTTACATCCAAAGTGATTTGCTATCCATCTTTACTTGTTAGGACAACTACTAAATTTGTAATCAAATAATTATAACTAATATTCGAGTTGCAAAAAGGTTGCACACTGTTCCTAGTTTAGCATATCTGATCATTTTAAGCTTTCAGACTTTTGTATTGATGCCCTACTTGCTTGAGATACAGTTTTAACATAATTGACAGCATGTTATGCTGATGCTTAAAGACAAATTTTAATGTATGGTGTATGTTCAGCTCAAACACATTTAGAAGTTTGTGTTGCACCTTTAAGGGTCGAGAATGGGATAATCTGGCTGCATGCTAGATACTTCGAACAGCTCGTTTTAGGAGGGTAAATATCCTGGAAAGCTTACTTTTGTGTGTGCTGGCCCAGACAATATTCCCATAAGAAATATATGGATGCACAAATGAAACAAAAAGGCTCCTGGCTTCTACAGGAGTCACATACCTCCGGGCATAGCTATTGCTCCAATGTTTTTAGCTATTTTTAACTCAACCAGACTTATGTGGTTATTCTGAGTCAAATTCTCATCAAGAATTACTCCCAGGAATGGAGTGCTGGAAGTGCGCTCGATATTGCTTTGACCAATTCTAAGCGTAGGTAATACAAGAGGCAAAGCATCAGTGCCCTTTTTTAACCAAATAACATATATTTTGTCTTTTTTAGACTAAAAGACAATCTATTTGCACGAAGCCAGTCTTCTATAAGCTTAAGTTCCATATTCGTAACAGAGAAAATAGTGCTAATGCATCTGTGTGAGAGAAAGAGATTTGCAATAATCTGCAAACAATAAAAGCTGTATGTTAGAAACAGAGCAGTCATGTCATTAACAGAAACCTTCTCTCAGTAAAGTAGATTGTTCGTATGAGGTTTCCTTTAAGGCCCCGTTGTCGGTTATGGCGACATTTTGTGCGGAAGCAGTTATAGGTAATGAAGCGGACGCAAAGAGTTGCACGACACAAATGAACGTTGTTGAAGTGCCGATTTAAACGGTCTTCGATGTGATGCTATTGTAAAGCTGGAAATGGTGTGAATTCTTTGCTAAGGCTAGCGCCATCGACCCTTGTGTCAGCATTGTAATATCCATCGCAACTTGCGACGGTCTGTAAATTATATAATATAATTTTATATGATTATATTATGTATGATTGTTATGCCGAGAGCGCATGCGCAACTTGGTAGAGCAGGAGTCGGCGTGCTGCGAAAGAGCAAAGGAGCTTCCTAAAGCTTGAGTATTCTTTAATCTATTTATATCGTTACATGTGTTCACTATAACGATGCAAGTGCAACAAATTGGCGAAAAAGGAAACTTTTTGCCTTTATGTGCCGTTTCGTTTTGTCCTAAGACGTTTAACCTTACATGCTCTGGAAACTTCCAAACTGCTGTGCTGAGTTACTATTTCACCTTAAGACGTTTGTGTACATGCAAGGATTATGTTGTGAACTTAACCATAGAACTAGACTATGCCAGCCTGTTAGTTGCATAAGCTTTTTATTCAACGTCTGAGTTGTATTAATGTTGTGTAACTCGCGTTATATATTTTAGGGTGATGCTGAAGCTACCGTATTATGGAACTGTTTGGCTGTTGTATAGCTTATGGTGCTGGCAACGCATTCTATGGCCTAGATTATGTAACCTAAGCAGTCACTATGTAGCGAGTGATCTTACAGTTTATAAGACAGATTTGATTTGAGCCAACAAAGCGGCCTTCGTTCTGGCTCTATTCATGCAAGGCGAAGCGCTGGTTGTCGCGAGTGTCGCAGTAGACGAACAGACTTCTCTGTTGTTTCATCATCTTAAGTTTTTACCTGATATATGTTTGCAAATTTGGCCCTTTTATAATAAAATCATTAGGTAATTGAATTAAAATAAATCAAGATAAAACTAAATAGACTCAGTAATTAAAAGATAAACCTCGCGTGCTCCAACTTACAATAACCACATCAAAAACATATTAGCATACCACGGATTGCAAGATACTCGTTACATAAGATAAACTCTACGATAAATACTAAAATAGGACTGTAACAAACAACATAGACACGCGGGTGGAAAAGCAAGTTAAACCAACGTAACCAAACAAGGAAATGCTATACACACGCACCAAACTAGCACCAATATTGGCGACACTGGTCACAACAGAATAAATTGGCAACGAAGGTAAACTTGATTTAAGTAGGAGATTGCTGGTCAATTAAGAGATGTCTGAAGTAATTGGGATCGTGATCTGCTTATCAACGGTTTTCTCGATTGATGTAATCAAAATGCCGGATCCTGCTGATCTAATTGCAGCCCTGCGAGAGCAAAACAAGCTGTTGGAAGACCATGGAGTCCAGGCGATAGAGTCATTTATGAAGCAACGTTTGGATCCGGCAAGGTTTGTATGCGAGAGCGATTTACGTTTTGGTCGGACATAAAACGGAAACCGGGAAAGATGATAGCCGAGTTAGCAGGCAGGATTAACAAGAAGCTGCTAAGGGCAAATTTGCGACTATCAAAAAGCCTCAAAATGAAAAGCTTCGTACCATGTTTATGTACTCCGGGAACCATGAAGCGATATTGAAGTCCCTATTCAAAGTAATTGCTTACGCTTGAACATGCAGTAAAAATGGCGACCGAAATCGAGGAGGCGGCCTAGCTAAGGAAGCCGTCTATGGTACCAAAGCAATCGACCTACACAAAGTGCAAAACAGGAAGAAACCTCTGGGCCATCAGGCCAAGCCGGTGAAAAGCCCGACCACGTGTATTCGCTGCGGCAAGCAAGACCACTTTGCAGAAAAGATGTCGTTTTAAGGAAAGCACGCCACAAGAAGGGTCACGTTCAGGCAGCATGCAGGAAGAGGAAAGCAGACATCTCAGTGAAACCAATTACAAGAATTCCAATTTGCTCGGTTTTTCTGCAGGAAAAAATCCCGCAGCTGGTTTTGCCTATCGAATTGAATGGCAAGAGGTTCAAGGTCCAAGTTGGCTCCTGTGCAGGTGGCAAATTTTTTTTTTTTTTTGCGAAAATGTTTGGAGAGAAGCTTGTTAGACCGAATCTTCTGAGCGTGGACTATATTTGCGAGAGTTGCGGACGGATCTCCGTTATCGGTCATTAGAATGTTCAGTCAATCAGAAGCATCTTTAGTCAATCAGAAGCATCTTTCTGCGAGGGGGATCGAATGGAAACCCACATGCTACCACTCAACGTCATGAGAATACCAGGACTCAACATACTTGGACGCGAGAGCATTATAAAGACGGGAATCGGCGTTTATGGCATACTGGGCATTGTACAGCATAATGCCATGTCGGAGCAATTGTCTTGTCAAGTCAATGCTGTATTCGACCATCTGATACAAGATGTGGATCTGCAGCGCGAATGCCGATAAGCGTGTGAAGAATTCGCAAACGTTTTGAAGCTGAACATGGCTGCTTGAAAGATTTCGATCTCGAAGTACGATTAAAGGATTCTGCAAAGCCAAAATTCTGCAAGCCGAAGCAAGTGCCCCTCGCCCTTCAAGAGGATGTTAATGACGCTATTGCTAAAGGGATAGCAAAACAGATACGGAAGCCTGTGCAATTCAACGAATATGGTACGCCGGTAGTTCCCATTCGCAAGGCGCTACTACCTGGTCAAGCGAAAGGCAGAGTTCGAACATATGCTGACTACTCGGTTAATGTGAATCCTCAGTTGGAGTTGCACTGACAGAGAATTCCACTACCGGAAGAGCTGATGAAGAAACTTGGTGGTGGATTCGGGTTTACAAAAATTGATTTACCAGATGCTTATATTCAAATCAGCCTGAATTCGGAGAGTCAAAAGAAACCTGCATTGAGCAGCCAGCGTGGCGTCTGATCTGCGTGGTGAAGCAGTATATCTAGATAATATTTTGCTCAGTGGAGCTTATTCAAAGGAGCATGTCCAAAATTTACGAGGACTACTGACGCGACTGCAGGAACGCGGATAGCGATGTCGATTAGGAAAGTGCGAGTTCGCGAGCTTTCCGTGGAATATTTGAAACGCACACTATCTCGTGAAGGAATTGCAAGGAAGGGCATAAGTAGATGCAGTTTTGAAGATGCTACCGCCAACTATCGTGCAGGCCTGGACTAATTGTTTGGGTCAGTACAATTCTACAGTACGTTCTTGCGCGATCTCGTGACCGTCGATGAGCCATTGAATCGACTACGGAGGAACGGAAAAGCGTGAATATGGGATGCTGAGCGGCAAGAAGCTATTGAGACGCTATAACGAATGCTGTGCAAAGAATCCGTGCTCGCACATTTTGATCCCAGAATGCAGATTGGAATATCATGCGACAGTCTCGTTCCACCATTATCTTGACGGAAACTAAAAGGCCGATTGCAAATTTTCGAAGACTCTTACGCCTGCCAGCGCCGTTACAGCCACATCCAAAAAGAAGCGCTGGCAATCGTACATGACTGGTTAGATTGCAATAATTCCTATATGGTAGAAATTTCATCTTAATTACTGATCACAACCCTCTGCAGGCGCTTTTTGGGCCGAATAAGCCTGTTCCTACGCTGGCTGCTAGCCGACTAGGGCACTGATTGTAAGTCAGTACAACTAGAGTATCGAGTATCGAAAGGCAAAGGAGCATTGCATTCTGATGCCCTTAGTCGTTTAGCGGCTGGGCCAGACAGAGATTTCGCTTGAAAGGAGGACAGAGATGACATTGACGTTGTTTGTTTGATAAGATAGATCTCACAGCAACTATGACCGCTGGATCCTCAATTATCATGAAGGAGTCAGCTAAAGGTCTAGTAAATGGCTCAAGTGATGCGATACGCGCGATGAAGGCTCGTCTCAGGTCAAGAACTCGTACAAAGAAGATAGCGCGTGGTTTTCGGTGAGTAATTGCTTCAAGATTGCTGACTGACGGTCATGAACAAACGGAGGCCTACTTACGGAGCTAGAGTCGTTGTACCATCAAATCTCAAGAAAGAAGTGCCAAGCATTCTGCAAACTGAGATACTTTGGGGTTCTTTTTTGGCCTTAACGAAGACATTACGAAACAGTGTCAGGAATGCGGTTCATGTGCCGAGCAACAAAATATGCCTAAAAAACCGCTAAGTCACCCGTGGATGTTGCCAGAAAAGCTATGGAGCTGTTTACATGTTTACCACGCTATCAAGTTCATGGGACGCAACTACTTGATCACCTTTGATGGATGCTCCAAGTACCCGAGCTTACACGCAACGAGTTCTGGAAGAGGCCTTTGCGAATTTCGGATACCCGCACGCTATAGTTACTGACAATGCGGAAACATTCCATTACGCGGAGCTTCAGTCACTGTGCAAAAAGCGTGGAATAATTCATCCTGCAACCAACGGTGCCGCGGAAAGAATAGTCCAGACATTCAAGAAGGCGATGACGACGTCTTCCCTGCCACCAAAAGCCGCTTTTCAGGAAGTTTTAATGTAGTATCGCAGGACACCATTAGAGTCCGGATACTCGCCTAGCGAGCTGTTTAAGGACCGTCGCATTCACGGCAAAATTGATACCGTAATGCCGTCGCCTGCTCACATTGCCCAAAGCGAAGCGTAGAATCAAGCAACTATGACTTTGATTAAAAAAAGGCAACGGATTACCGTGTTGGAATGACGTGCTTTGCCTTTTACTGCGGCCCAAGACAAAGATCAAGATGATTTGAAGCGATGGTTGTCAAAGTCCTGGGCACGAGATGCGTAAATGTACGAGTCTACCCCAGAGGACCAGTATGGCGACGTCACATTGAACATGTGCGTCCACGTTTCGGCACGGCTGAGGATGACAATCCAGGAGAGGTGTCGCAGGAAGAGTTTGCAATGAAGACAGTAACTCCCCACTGATGAAAGGTCAGACGCAATTGGGCAACCAAACCAATGGTGTGTCCAAAGACAAGCATGGTCGATATCCGCCGGGAGGATATACGAGAGGCAATCCGGATCAGACATCAATGTCCAAATAAAACAATAACACGGGAAAAACACATCATTCCCAAACTAGACGAAATCCTCCCTCTTCAAGGTCGCGCTAGTGCTTTCTCGAAAATATCATCACATGGAGCTACACCCTTACAGTCGAAATATCACCACGTGCATCACTCATGAAGGAATTTTTCGATGCAAGCGACTCAGCTACGGGGTATCGTCAGCATTTGAGCAAACAAGTGGAAACGGTTATAACCGGCTGCACATGAGTCATGAACATATCTGACGATATTTTCATTTTCGGAAAAACTCAGGACGAACACGATTAAATACTCGAAAAAGTCTTTTCTCGATTGAAGGAAGCTGATCTGAAGATCAACCCAGCAAAGTTCAAGTTCATCAAACATGAAATACTGTTATCAGGTTTCAAATTAACGCCAAACGGTAAAACTCTCTTGAAAGGCCTCTTGATAAAACTAAAGTAGAGGCAATCAACGCGTTCAAAGAACGGAGAACGTAAAAGATGTTTGCAGTTTTCTTGGTCTTGTCAACCTCTGTTCGAAATGTATAAGAAACTGCAGTGCCATATCTACACCTCTACGAGACTTGACAAAAAAGCGCTAGATTATTTTCTGGAGCTAACAGCATGGTGTAGCTTATAATGTTTTACAGCAAAACCTAACAGAAGCTAAGTGCATGGCGTATTATAAACCAGGTATTTTTCTGACCACGAAGAATGTGTTTCTTGGTAAGAATAGCTTTGAAAGCAAAATCAGCAGCTGTATTTCTTTCTATCATAGTCAAGTATCGACGTGTTAACTAAGACCTCGTTTTGCGGCTTTAGCTTGCTGAACTGGCTAAAGCGCTGGCAGAAGCAAACGGCCCCCGGCCTAAGACTCGCAACTACTTTAATAAAAAAGACTATCAAATCACTGTATTATAGCGTATGGAATTAACCCACGAATGCTTCACATGGGGGCTACCTGGCGCAACTTAGAGCAACAATATATTTAATATAACGAAACATGCAATCAGATAACTTGCGTTTTCAGATTTTCTTGCCTTCTTCGTCAAAAAGTATGGAAGTTTTAATATCAAATATAAAGGTTTTATCAGATGCATTCAGCTTGTGCCTTGCAAATCAAAATGGCGAGACGTTTGAAGCCCGACATGTATAAAAAATGAATTTTTCAAAAACCCGTCTAAAACCCAGATCAGACCGATCAAGAGACTACTGCCCAGCACCTAGACAAGTACGCCCGCACGAACAGAACAAGAACAACAACTTACAGTATAACCTTTGCAGTAAACGTTCAACAAGTCATGCTTTGGTTATCTTAATTGAAGAAATTATATCAAATCTGATTGGCGGCAAGAACGCTTGTGAGATGTTGCATTTTTTAACAATCCATGTTCCGAAGTACTTAATGCGATTTTCTCCTTGTACCTTCACTATTTGTAATTTACATGAAGAATTTCAGGCACTGCCTCTTAGCCTCCAAAGCGCATCGTTTACAAATGATACTATCCTACTGATTCATTATTCGCTTAAGTTTTGCGGAAGTTATTAACATAAGAGCTGCACAATGTCGACGACTGGCGTTATGCCAATCCGTAATCCCTTAATGCTAAGAAGAAAGAAATAGTTCTCTTAATCCTTCACAGGAAAGTTGACATTAGACTTACATTTTGGTTTGCATGTGATAAGTTGTTCTTATCTAGTAAGTTTAACTAATTGGAGTGCTTGTTGATTCGTCTATGTAATAGAGGCCTTGTATAATTGAGCTAGCAAGGGAACTTAATGGGTCTGAAGGAAAAATGAAGAAACTTTGATATTTTGTTCTCTTAAAACCCCTTAACGGTACTTATATATTAGCCTTTCAAAAATATCTATTGCCTATAGATGTATTGTCCGAGGATACGCATGCAAATAAGATCTTCAGTGTCTAATAAAGGATCCACGGAAAGGGTTATTTTAGTTATCATGAGGTCTTATTATAATGACAAAACGTCTCTGAACTTTGTTCAACTAATGATACTGGAAATGGAAGATTTAACTCAGCTGCACAAACATGAAGCAGAAGTGACATACAAAAGTCAACCTACCGTCTCGTCTCTGCCAAAAATACGCGAAGTATCGGAACAATGCACCCCACAAGGCTTACATATGTACAGTTATATATGGAAACAGATCGGTAAGACATTCCGGGCTTGATTTATTTAATAATATTCTTCCTTTTGTCCTTTTATTTCTTTATTATCTTACCCAATTTAAGTAATATCTTCAGTACTAAAAAGTATATTCATATTAATTGCGTCAATCTTGCTTTGCGTGTCGGAATATAAGGAATCTAAGAAAAGGAATGTTTTTTTTTCAAGCAGTTCGTCATTTCTCTTATATTGTTATTGCTAAATGTATTATTAGTAAATTCTTTCTTTCATTAAGTCTTGAGGCAAGCTCTTCGAATCCAACTAGCTTTGCTATCGAGAAACCCTCCTTATCATGGAGATAGAGCTTTATTTTTTATGTAGATGGGAAAGTAAGTCTTGAACATCGAACACAGTTAACTCAACATGAGGAGGTCGCAGGCGCCATTAACGTCCGACCACATGAGCGTGCAGGTCAGGTGACATTCCAGCGACGGAGTTCGTCGAACGGGTGCGATTATCATCAGTACATGCACATACATCTTATGTGACAGGATTTCTTCGCTGTGGTGGAAAGTGATTTTTTGCTTAGGGCTTCTTGCAATTTTATTTTTATGATATCGTGTGGATTTAATATGTAAGTAATTATATATTATAAATAGCATATTTGAGTGAAAGCAGTGTTCGCTAGTATTTAAATAGCATTCACTATTTAATTGCTTTTATGCAACAAAACTTTTGCATCACATGAATCTGGCTCATTTTGCCCCCAGCAGTTCAAGAGTACTTTTAGCTGCATGATTTCTCAGAAGGCAATTAATTCTTGAGTCTTGCTTAACAGTGTTATTGCAGTTTCTCATAGTTTCATAGTTTGGTATTTTGAGATCTTAAATTCGATCTAGGTTAGTTGGTGTGAGAAGATTATTGTCTGAAGTAGCTAAGATTGTCTGAGTTTCTTAGAAATAGTTTTCTTGGCCAATGCTATATAGGCTATTCTGTTTTTTTATTGAAAGTCTTGTTATGAACTTCTTATTCTGAATAAAGTAATAAAAGCAACTTGGTTCAGTTTTAAGTGGCAGCATATACGATTTACATCATCAACAAAGAAATGCAGCATAGTAACTTCATGAATACTTGAGATTTTTGGGGGGTTTAAAGTGATCTTCAATCAGCATTCTGAGGTTTCTCCAATTTAGCAGGCCTTTCAGCCTGTGCAAGAAAATTTGTATGTAACACCAGTTCTGGAACTGTCAGAGGAAAGCAGTTTTTTTTTATGATGTGCGTTTGTGTGTTGACGCTTCTTACTTTCAAATGTGTTATACATCATTTTTTAAAAAGAAATTTGGAAATGGTAAGTAATTGAAAAAGCATGTACTATACTTAAAACTGAAATGGTGTGCTTCTATTATGAATACGCTTGCAAATCTTGTGGCACTTAGATATTTAGAACATGAAACTGTGTGTGAATGGGTTGTATGAATTGGTTTACAACCCTCAAATCATGCACTAACCTTGTGGTTTCCTAAGCTATTCTTAGATGGTCATCCATGCAACTCAACATTGAAGGCTTTCTTCAATTGAGATAACGAAAATTGACTTTGCGCATTAGGGTAATCTCTAGTTCATCTTTATTACATGTGACAGGATACAGAGAAGTTGCAACTTGTAATAAAATTTTCATAGAACTGCAAATTTTTAACATACTTTAAAATAATGGCATGTCACATTACCAAATAAATTTATGATTAAGTGTTTTTCTGATTGGGTAAATCCGTTATGTAATTAAATATTAAGTTAAAATAATTGAATTTAATGGTTTCATGAATTTTGAGTTATTGAAAAAAATTAGAAATGTTTTTTTGTGAAGTCTTTTTTGCCAAGAAAGACATCAATACTTCCAAGTACATCCATGTTTTGAGTCCAATTGGAATGTGTGGATTTTTGTTTTTCGGTGGGCATTTTGCACCTGGAGTTTTAATTAACTTGTCACGTGCTACTGCAAGTTAGTTCATAAGTGCTGTTACTTGTATGAAATTCTTTTCAGGTTCTTCCAGTTTTTGCTATTAGTGTGCTTTAAGTATTCAATGGTTTGCTCTGATCAATCCAATATGGGTCAGCGATTTGGGATCATGAAGTCTTGGTGAGGTGCGAGGAAATTATTTTGTAATTGCTCCTTTTTGCTTGTTTGTTTAGTTTAAGTATCAGATTTGGTTACCATGCAAAATTATTTTTCTTAGAGAAGTTCTTATGGAGAATTGCCAACCTTGATATCACAGTAGATTGCTTTTTTTCTTCATATCAGGACTGCATGTAATCATGCTCGATGGCATTTAAGAGCAGCTTGCTAGTTTGTTCTACCGTTACTATTGAATCAAGGCCATTCTAGTGTATGGATTCTGCTTTCAATCGCCATTGATGAGCTGCTAATTTAAATTTATGGAAAGTGTTGAGAACCTAACATTCTTTGGTTAGGGAAGCCTGGATAGACACTGGCAGTTCTTTTCATGTCCATTTCAATATTGGTCAAGTTGTTTTTCTTGTATTTATTTTGCTTGCTTCTTTGTTTCATTCCTATGTGTTTCTTTGTTTTCTTTCGATAGCTGATCAACAATTGAACTGATATTTGTCCTGGAGCTTGACTGTTGTTTTAGGACATTTTTCTAGGACAGTTTCCTATGTAGAGAACTTCTTGCACCTGCCATGCTTCAGTACTTCTGTAATGGAGTACTTGTTCTGTAAGTGTTTGAATGTCATCATCCATGTACAAGGAAAAGAGGTTTGTACTGGACACGAGTTGTCATTGATAAATGAATTCACAAAAGAAAGCTTGGAGAAGCACGATCAGTTTTTTGGAGGGAAGCTATGGGACATTCAAAATGGACTGAGCGGTATCCAGCTAGTAAGTGTTTGGTATATAGTTCCAGCTGGTTTCGTCCAATTTTTTTGCTCAAGGTTTTTTCCCTGTTTTTTCATGCTATTAGTACGTATATGCAAGTGATGTGTCATAAGTCGATGAAGTTTTATTAGAAAACATTGAAAACATGTTTAATTCCTGTCGGTTGTAAAAAAAAGGTCACCTCGCAATTCAAATTACGTTTCGTTTATTTAATCTTGTTACTGCTACTGCTAATACGTGTATTAAAACACAATTAAGAGCATTCTGGAAAAATTTAAAATATTTGGAACATTCTAGAACAATTAAGAACATTCTGGAATATTCTAGAACATTTTAGACTTTATAAAGCTGCTCATTTAATTTATAGTTATTACAGAATCAACGCATGGCTTTGTACAAGCCTAGCGATAGTAGCATTCAGGAAGACAAGGATATCTGGACCAATAATCTGGTAAAATTTGAAGACTCTCTTAAAAGAAGGAGAATGGCCCATTCGAAAGAATATTCACTGGAAGAAAAGTGCAGAATGCCTCTCCAAAAGCAAATTATCAAACTACCTTGGACCAAAAATTAAAGGAAGCTGAATTTTCCTCATGTATCTGATCAAGTTATACGAGCACAGCTTGATAAAATACTGAAATACTTCGATGAATGTGTCAAGCGGGGAAGCTACAAACCCTGTGATGAAATTTTTGATATTACTTAAGTGGATGGAACATGGTTATCTTGCGAGGACAAACGATTGTACCATCTCCAAGTGGAAACCAAAGGAACAGAGAATACTCTACAGGCCAAGCGGCCAGTAAGGAAACAATCCATTCCTCTAAAAGACTAAACTTTCGTGAGTCATCAAACTCATCATCTTACCATCCGGGTTTTAGTGATTCTAACACTGAGGCTGACGACAGTGAATATAAAAACAATGAAGAAGAACATGAGATAACTACTACACCAAGCAGAAAGCATCATTAAAGTATCATTGCATTTAACTTGGTGACCTCCACAGGAGTATCAACAAACAAAGCTGCTAACATATGCAAGCAGTTGGCTCGTGATGCCATTGACATCCCAACTCCATGTCAATCAGCTATTTACAAGTCAGGAATCAAAGAGGCTATCAGACTGAAAGAAGAAATGATTGAAAAGTTGCATATGGAAAGTTGGTTCTTTCACTTTGAGGGCTGTTATGTGATGAGCACACGAGTTGTATATGTGCTGGAGATCTATTGAATAATTGTTACATATAAGATGGACCCCACTATCTATACATAAACCGTGCTTCGTTAACTATGCCAACTTCCATACATGGGTAGACTGCTCATACCGATGCATGTAGATCTTGACCGAATATGGTGCGTTGGCAAGCAGCACATGGTTGAGGTACGTCTTTAGCCATACCTGT
>QQSS02176832.1:0-14881 GCA_003687565.2 Craspedacusta sowerbii | reverse complement strand
TATATATATATATATATATATATATATATATATATATATATTTGATGTGATACGTGCGGGCGTTCGTTTGTTTGTGTGTGTGTGTCTATGTGTATGTATGCGTGTGTGTGTGTGTGTGTATATATATGTGTGTGTGTGTGTGTGTGTGTGTGTGTAGGCGTGTGACTTTTTAAGTTAATTGTCTAAGTATGGGTATTTGCTTCATTTAAAGCATACGATGATGCATTGCATGGGACTTGAAACTGATATTTTAAATGTGCGAAAATCTTATTGCAACCTTCATGTATGTCTTTAGGATGCTTTGTTAATCGATTATTTTTGGGAGACGTGCTAAAGTAAATGAAGTAAATTGTCCCGCGGTTTAGCTTAATTCACGTTAGCCATTGAATGACCTTCTTACCTTTCAGTTTTATTCGTTGCCGATGTTTTGCTGGTTTAAATATGACTGACCCAATATGACTGACCCAATCTTGGCAAATCTGTGATTCTATGACTTTTTTTAAATTAATCGTCTTCGCTTAGCTGCTGTATTATCATAACACAATCGCGTCCTCGCCTGCGAGAACAAGGTAGCCCTCTTGGGGGCGTCTTTGCGGTATTTCTGTACGCGTCGTTTCTCGTAAACTTGCTATTGTTTGTGCGCTAGGACGTGTCGTCACAAAAGTCCTTTGTCTCTTCTATTCTTCTAGCTGCTCTTTCTGTATCTGTTCATGACCTATATTGCTCCATCATTCAGGTTTCGCTTCCATAGAGATGGACGGATAGACAAGACGCCTTGGCTAGACTCACCTTGCATCGGATTGAGATTTCCTTTTTACTTTCTTCTTTTATTGCAACTTCCGGAATGCGATTCTGTCTATCGGGTCGGTGGGGAGGAAGGGGGGGGGGGTCGTTGTCTTTGACTGACGATGCCCTCATTGAGCCTAAGCATTTCAATTTTGGACTATTTCCTTGTGATCTCCAATAAGTTGAAGCGTTGTTATGTTTGCACATGGCCAAAAGGAACGTTTATTCCCATCAAGTTTGTCCTAGCTGCCCAAATGTGCAGAGCAACTTGGTGAACATTTATTTTAATTAAATAGAACTTGTTCTTTAAGCTTTTCGATTGTGATCAGCGTATTCAAGGTAGTGTAGACCTTGTTCAGGCTTTCTTGAGTTCGCACGGTTTATGAAGCAAATGTTGACCGTGGATTTCTTCATGAAGTTGGCGGTGACGATGGCAAAGGTGGCTTAGCATCAGTCCCGCGTTTTTTTGTTGCTGTTGTTGCTTTGTTTGTTTGATTGATTTGTTGGCGTCGTCCATAATATCTAAAGAGGCAACTGCTTTACGATTGATCCCTCCAAATTTTGAGGTTTTTTTGCAAGAAATATGCTTTTAAAAATCTTTTTATCTTATTTTTTTGGAAGAAATTCGCCTTTTCGACCGATTAAATAAAATTTAAAAGTGAGGTTTTACTGGCCACGAGGTACGGTTATAAGGGATGAACGAAGTTGTGGACTCTACAACTGTTTATGTAGATCTGTTTTGTAAGTTGTGAATCCGAGGATATTAAGAAATATACTTTGAAAGATGCTGACGTTTTATGTTTGTATGTATGTTTTTAGGGACCGCCTGGACCGCCTGGGCGAGCAGGGCCGCGTGGGCCGTTTGTAAGTGATTTAATGGAGCGTTGTGCAGCTTTGCTTGTGCTTTGTTAGCGTATGCTTGGGTTTACTAACTATCCAAAAAGTCGATGTTGACCTTCTCAGGAAAATTTCTTATTGGAGAAATCAACTCGCTTTCAGAAAATGGTTTTTGTTTTAAAAAAAATAAAAAAAGAGCAGCAACAGCGAAAAGCGTTATTTATATATATGTGTATGTATATGTATATATATATATATATATATATATATATATATATATATATATATCTTCCTCTCTTTGTTCTTCTTTAGTTATTGTGCATATTATATAGTCCATAAATGGTTGGTCCTTTTTAGGGCGATCGAGGAGAGCCTGGTGCTCCAGGAGCAGTGGGAGAGGAAGGACCTTTGGTAAGATGAATTTGATTGAGTTTATGTCGCTTGTTTTGTCTCGATTTAGTTGTGTATTTTGATTTATACATAAGCAATTTTATAAAGTTTGCGTCGTACTACGTTGTAATCTACGTACTTTTGTTTTTAAATCGTGCTGGGCTGTTTGGTGGGTAAGTGGCAAGGGTACAATATAATATTACATTACACTGCACAGTATGTACATACCATTTCAAATTGCCGTACCAGCCTTTAATTACATATATATATATGTATATATATATATACATATCATATTTATTACTTTTTTACTTTTGTACATGCACGCTTGTATGTATGCGTTTGTATGTAATTGCCCTGTTAACGTTTGTAGGGGCCAAAGGGTCCTGTTGGTTCTCCAGGAATGCCTGGTTCCGACGGTTCAAATGTAAGTCATTAGAAATATATTCTCGTTGCTTCTGGCATGTCATTGGTCTGTCCTGAACGTCTTGCAAAACTTTTGTTTTGGTATTTTATATTCCCATCTGGCTTGGAAAGCGCCCTGTTTAGTTCTGAGTCATATTTGAAATGGCCTTCGCTCTTGTTTGGTTGATGATGAAATCATTTGGAATTGCCAACTTTACAAATTTCTCGATGGGACGTGCGATAGGTTCCTTAATCCAACAGGCAGATTACTTTGAATAATACTTGATCGTAAGCACTGATTGAAGGTCCTCGCGTTCAGCATGCATTCTTGTGATGTTTTAAGGGAATTCGTGGTCTTCCAGGAAAACCTGGACCTCCAGGACAGCAAGGTCCTCAGGTAATTTTTTTTTAAACGTGCTCAATAGTTGTTTGTTATCTGGATTTGTTTTCTGCGATCGGAGTGGTGTAACCGCAGCTGATCGTTTTATTTTTGTTTTTTAAAGTTGTGCTTGTGGAACCTTATTTATATGCTAATATTTCCTTCTTACTGTTTTCATAATGTTCATTACAGACTGTTACTTCTACTCTTTTGATATTGTGAACAAGTGTGCTCCTGACTTGCAGTGCTAATAGTTTCTGATAAATTCAAGGGCACTCAAGGATTGCCAGGACGAGGTGGTGCTCCCGGTTTCAAAGGACTAAAGGTTTGAACTATGCATTACGTTTTTATTTTCCTTTTTTATGTTTGTAACATATCTTATAAGTTGTTCAGTGTCGCTCTTCATTACCTCTGACCTTTAAAGCGCTTCCATCTCATTCCTAATAATATCGGACCTTAATAAGGACATCGCTAGGTAAACGAGCCATGCTTAGTTCATGTAACAGACATCGTCCTATGCGGCGCGAATTATTTCTGTTGCAGTTTCGTCTATGTGTGTCCGTTAGCTGATGAAGTGATAAGGTCAGACGAGGCTAATACTCTGTCATGCAAGTCTTTACGTTCGACTGTGTTCAGTATTAAGCTGGTTGCAATTTTACTCTTTGGGAGATCGTGGCGATTCGGGAGATGATTTGTTTGGTTTGGTTTGGCTGTGTTTAATATTAAGCTAATCGCGATTTTGCTTTTAGGGAGATCGTGGTGATTCGGGAGAGAAAGGTGCCCCTGGTATCGATGGGGCGAAAGGCGCCAGTGGTCAGGCGGGAGCGCCGGGTGATTTGGGACCAAAAGGACCGGCTGGATTGCAAGGTGCAGTCGGTCCAAATGGAGACACAGGACCAAGCGGACCTGCTGGTGTTGCTGGGGCCAGAGGTCCACCAGGACTGCCTGTAAGCTTTGCAGAATTGAGGCTGAGTTAATATGTTCTCTGTCCTTTGCGCATAACAGCAAGATTAGTATATTGTTCAAAGTAGCCATTCCCAGTTTTCCATTCGTCTTACGAATAAAATTACGATGACCCGATGGAGCTAAATATGTTCCCAGCACTATCACTGTGCATCCAGTAGGATTGAGGAGTTAGTGCTAGGTTGCTATGCTTGTTTTCGGGAGAGCGGCAATTGTTTTGGCTAGTGAAGTAATTCTTTCTTTTTTGATCACTTGGGTAGTTCCTGCCGATGTTGCTTAACTAATGTGTGACATATCGAATGTGCTGCACTCTTTTTAGGGACTTGCTGGTCTTCCTGGAATCCTTGGGGATGCTGGTTTAACCGGAGCTAAAGGTGAAGCTGGTGCTATCGGTGCTCGAGGAGAACCGGGTGAGCAAGGTGAGCGTGGTGAGCAGGGACCCAAAGGTGACGATGGTGTAATTGGACCTGCCGGTGCCCCTGGCAAGGATGGTCTCGTTGGTACACCAGGTCAGATTGGTCCTATGGGATTGCAGGGTGTTGTTGGTCCTATTGGACCTCCTGGGCTGCCTGGCTATCCAGGTGCCGATGGGGTTATTGGTGCTGTTGGGAGCAGAGGGGAGCCTGGCTTGCAGGGTCCTCAGGGGCCTACAGGGGAAAAAGGAGGATCTGGAGACCCAGGAATTCCCGGTGCGCCTGGTGGTGCTGGTGCTCCTGGGCGCCCTGGAAAGGCTGGACGTGATGGAGCTGCTGGGCTTCCAGGTGCTGGTGGCGATCCTGGAGCTCCGGGAATTCCAGGGAACCCTGGCGCTCCTGGTACACCCGGAATCAAAGGAGAAACGGGAGATCGTGGTCAAACTGGAGCTACTGGGGCTAAAGGAATTCAAGGCCTTCCTGGCGCGTCTGGTGAAGTTGGACCGGAAGGAGAACGTGGACCAATAGGACCTACTGGAAAGCCCGGCCGTGCGGGGCAGCCCGGACAACCGGTAAGCTTTGTAGTTGTTACCCTAATCTATATGTTTAGCCGTCTTACGATAATTGGGCATAAATTTGACCTCTGTTAAATTTGTTTTTGATCTTTAGGGAAGCCCTGGAAAAGATGGCCGACCTGGTGGTCCTGGACCCAACGGTGAACAAGGATCTCCTGGAATACTAGGTTTGCCTGGGCCAAAGGGATCACCCGGCGTTAGTGGTTTGGACGGGGAGCCTGGTAAGGAAGGTGGCAAGGGGGAAACTGTAAGTGTTACTTGTACGTATTAGCAGTCTTGTTTGTCGTTTCGTTGCATTTCGTCTATGTGCTTCATCGTCATCATAGTCATCACGGCCATCATTTTTTTTTAAAAATTATTTTCAATCAGTTCTAGATTTTATATGATTGTTTGTTGGCATTCGGTTTGTGCCTTATATTGTCTCGTACCTTATTTCTAGGGTGAAGTTGGCATAAAAGGTGCTGCTGGTTTACCGGGCAGTCCCGGAAGTGATGGAAGAATCGGTGAGCGAGGTTCTCCAGGAGCGCCTGGCGCGGCTGGTAAAGAAGGCCCTGCAGGCCCAGTCGGTGCTGCAGGCACTCCAGGACGAGATGGAGATCTAGGACGTCAGGGTGATAGTGGAGATGATGGCAAAGAAGGAGCGCCAGGACCCCGTGGACCGATAGGACAGCGCGGAGAGCCCGGTGTAGCTGTATGTTGTAAACGTCCTAGTTTGCTTACCAATGTGTTTTAGCGATTCCAGAATTCTAAGATTCTAGGATTCTAGGATCTTTAAGGGGCATTGTTTTTTTGTTGATACGGCTCAGATACGCTCCTACTGCAAATTTCTCTTACTTTTTAATTTTCCGCGTTAAATTTGTTGAGCTCCATGCGCGTATTGTGTTTTTTATTTGGATTACCCTATCCTTAGTTGTATGCTTTGTCCAGGGAAAAGAAGGCCCTGTCGGTGAGCGAGGTGAGGTTGGAACCGACGGAAACGCCGGCCAGAAAGGGCCGCCCGGATCACCGGGTTTGCCTGGACCGCCTGGACCTACAGGTACTGCAGGGGCGGCTGGTGGAGCGGGACCCAATGGTGTCAAGGGAGATCGGGTGAGGCCTTTGAATAGTAAATTAGTTATCCTACTACATTATCTTAGGCAATTTTTTGGTATAGATTATAAGTTGAATGTCCACCAGCTTTTCTATATATCCTGCTAAGTTTCTTTATTTGTAATGTTTTGTTCAGGGTTCACGAGGGCCAAAAGGCGGTCGAGGTGATGATGGAAAGGATGGTGCCCGTGGTCCTGATGGACTTTCTGGACAAATAGGTCCCCCTGGAGTACCTGGAGCCAAGGGTGATGTGGGTCAACGTGGTGCGAATGGACTACCTGGAAAGCGTGGAGAAATTGTAATTATTGCTACAAAAGATGTTTATTTTTTCTTGTATTGTTATTTACGTTGCTCATTCGTACTGTTGTCCAAATTACATTGCGCGTTGGTTTGGCGTGTGTCAATTGATCAGTTAGGAATGATGCGCTTCAATTTTTTAGGGTCTTCCTGGAATTGGAGGTCCTCGCGGATCACCGGGTGAAACTGGTCCTGGTGGTTCTCTTGGACCAGCTGGAGCAAAAGGAGAACGTGGCCCGCGGGGAGACAAAGGTTCGGATGGCGCTTCCGGTCCTAATGGAGATGAAGGTTCTGTTGGACCGATTGGTGCTTTGGGTTCCGCTGGTCCGAAGGGTACGCGTGGTGCTCCAGGCGCACCAGGTCGAGCAGGTTCTCCTGGGTTACCTGGACCAGCTGGTGTGCAGGGCCTTCAAGGAAACAGGGGACCTGTTGGTACTCGTGGATCTGACGGCCAAGATGGCATGAAGGGAGCGAGTGGAGTAGACGGGGCACCTGGTCGACCCGGTTCTCCAGGTCCTCCGGGACTACCAGGCAAGGATGGCTCTCAAGGCGAGCCTGGTGAGGATGGCGCTATTGGAGTTCAGGGCCCAGTTGGTGAAGTCGGTCCTGACGGTGCTCGCGGGGAATCGGGCCTGATTGGCTCCCCTGGCTTACCGGGTCTGCAGGGCCCAGTCGGATTAATTGGAGATTCCGGGCAACCTGGATTACCTGGACAGAAAGGTAGAAAAGGTGCTATTGGGTCCCAGGGATTGCCTGGACCCACTGGTCCACCTGGGGAGAATGGAAGAGATGTACGTGTGGTATCTTTTGTTCATTGTTATATATATATATATATATATATATATATATATATATATATATATGTATATGTGTGTGTGTGTTGTGTGTTGGTGTTGTGTGTGTGCTTTAGTTTTATTTTATGGTTGAGAAGCTTGTTTAATTTTTTCGTTTGTGACAGGAACTTTAAAGAACTTTAAACATTTCTGTCCGACTATTTAGGGTCTTCCTGGCAAGCCTGGATCTCCTGGCACTCAAGGCGATCGTGGTGTCAAAGGTGAAACGGGAGCAAGAGGTTTTCCTGGGTTGCCAGGTGTAGTTGGAATCCCTGGAATTCAAGGTCTTCCTGGTCTGAAAGGAATTGCGGGAGCTCCCGGAGCTGCGGTAGAGTAGTGATATTGCCTTCTTGTCCTTCCCTTTCTCTCTCGTCCTGTCCTTCTCCATCTCTGTCTCTAGTTTTCACAAGCTTTCTATTTCCAAAAAGGACTGTTTTCGTCTTCAGATTGCATCTCTGAAAATAGTGACAAGTTTTTAAGCAGGTCTTAAATGGATAAACGAAGTGGATATTAAGGATTCGTTAATTACGATTCTCGCTGGATTTGCAAAAATGATCAATCCTTCTCATAGATTCTATAAAGTATTTTAACATCTGAATAGGTAACAGCGGCATGTAAGTCTAAGAAATAGTCTCCGATTGCGGTGCTTCGTTAAATCTTATAAGTGTGTTGCTCTTACGGCTTTCCTATGGATAATTTTCAATCGTATGGATAGAATTGCTCTTGATGCATAGGTGGCTGAAGTGCCTTTCGTAATGAATGGCATTAAGATCGGAACGCTTGAATATTAGAATATTGTGAGACACTTTTTCTGAAAAAGAAAAACTATAACTCAGCTATATTTAGAAATTGGAATCATCAGAACGGTTTATTGATGTCAGTGTTACGCGTTTGACAGCGTCAAAGAAATATATTATTTGAGCTCCTAACAAGGTTCCATTAATGAACTCCTATTATTTAGGCTATTCTCTAGATAGCACAAACCGAAATTGTAAAATCGTAGCCTCTTTTACCGACTGCCGATGAATATCCAACAGAAATAAACCCCAAGTACATGTGTATACCATCTTTGATTATCACTTCGCCCGCGTGTAACAATCAACGCGCATGTTTTTCTGTAGTTGCTAGGTTCATGGATCGATACTGTGCCTGGATAACCATTTCAAAATGTTGCATAGATTACTTGGCTCTGTAAGAGTCTTAGTTGGAGCGCGCGAACTAACTGTCAGGATTCAACATAATTTGCTACTCTAACGACAAGCGCGTGTGGAAACTTGCTTGGCTATCAGAAGACTTCTTTTGCCTTTTCTCCTGTGCTGTGTGGTTTGTCATGCGTAGTTGCATACTTCATGTCGATGTCGGCGTTTGTGAATGAAGGGTAATGACGGAATCAGTGGAACCAGAGGTGCGGACGGGCCACGCGGCCAACTTGGGAACAATGGAGCTAAAGGGCAACCGGGACGCACAGGTGAACCAGGTGAGGTTGGAGATAAAGGCTGGCGAGGGATGCCTGGGCTCGTTGGCGCGCCAGGTGCCACAGGTGAGCAAGGTGATACTGGACTTGATGGCAGGCGTGGACCACCGGGTGCTCAGGTAAGCCCGAGCTATTAGAAAGATGTTAGGCCTTTGTTTTTAATTAGTTTCCAGTACGAGCTGGTGCTTGTTTTCATCGCTTTTTTTTTTGTGTGCTATCAGAGTAGGTAACGCGTAGGTCTACTAGGAGCCCAATGACTTAGATTTTATGCCTGTGTTGTTGTTCAAGGGTGTGGTAGGCCCTCGTGGACGCTTTGGCCAGGAAGGACCGACTGGTATCGCAGGAGATCCTGGGTATGACGGAGTGAAAGGATCTCCGGGTCCTCGTGGCAATCTAGGCGAGGATGGAGTCCCTGGACCACCTGGACCCCCAGGACCTCCTGGTACACCCGGGTTCCCTGGTGGCGTCGGCAGTGCTGGGGCCTTTGCTCTACCGCAGTATCCTGTTGGTGCGTTGGAAAAGGGCCCTACTACAGCGTACAGGTTCGTTCTTGTGAGCCAATTTTTTCAGCCTACATGTGCTCGTTTTAATGCCTTTTCCACCGCTGGGCTAAATATAACTCTTCTTTTCTTCTTACTCGCTTGAATGATGTGATTGGTCTCAAGTAGTCGATGCTCGCCGCCGCGTGGCAGTGATTTTGCTAATTAGACCGATTTTGGATAAGACTTTTAAGCTTTCAGCGTTTCAGTAAGACTTTTAAGTATTTCAGCTGTGATACCATATACTTGCCGGGTTGTTTTCGTACCCAACACAGATACTATCGCGCTGATCAGAAGAAGCAGCAGGAGGAAATGAACGAAGTCGGAGTTTTTCGGTACCTAACAGGTCTAGCGACACGCCTAGAAGCTTTTGAACGCCCCGATGGCAGTTACTACTTTCCAGCAAAGTCATGCAAGGACCTGTTGAGCTGTAATGCCGCTGTAACAGACGGTAAGCCTTGAAAGGAAATTGTCTTATACGTTTTCCTGTTTATCGGTAAAGCGGGCATGATCTGCATTTCTGGATATGGCATAGGGCAATCAATGAGGCGATTGTCTTACGCCGAAGGGCTGGACGTAATATCGAGCTCGGATTACCTCGGAACTTCCACTCAGCAGCTTCCTTCGAATCAAGCCATTCTGTTAATACTACATAGCAACAATCGAATACTTAGTGCCTTTTTTTTTTCACCGTTTCTGAGCACATACCTTGATTTATTTAGGCTACTATTTTATTGACCCCAACGGTGGTTGTCCAAGTGACGCCTTCGTCGTCTATTGTAATTACACGAACAGAGAGTCGCCAGAGACGTGCATCAGCCCGCGTAGTGGCGCTTTTGAAAAGAAGAAATGGGTGAAGAAAGGATTAGATGACTGGAAGTGGTTCTTTGGTGACCTTGCTGTCGGAATGCAAGTAAGCGTTTCTGTTTGCTTTCTATTTCTTCACTTCTGTGGTGATGTTTTCTTCAGTGTTTGTGCGTAACTTTGGCTCATAGACACGTCTGAAGCAGCATCTGGCGCCGTTCATGTCGGTAGACTATATGGAAGATGGTGTCTCGGTGCCTCGTCGTTAATTGCAGCGTGTCCTCTACGCTTTGTTAACTTGCATCTGCGCCAGACAGATGGTCTTACATGGTCTTTCCGCGAAAAAAAAAGGCTTCTGAGCCCCACACACTAACGAGCTCTAGCTATAGTTGGTGTTGCCAGTAGAGCGGAGGTCTGCACAGCCAGACTCAAGGCCTCACAGCCAGAAACAAATATTGAAATTCATTAGCTCCTCCTTAACCCAAGCGCTTGATGCGTTTCTCCCTATGGCGCTGATCAGTGACGTGCTTGTTGACTGACCCGGGTTCCTGTAGTGGAAGACAGAGGTGATCCCACTAGACCATGAGAACCTAGTCGATTGGTGATAGCTGTAGGGCAATATGGCATTCCACATATCAAGTACCGATGGATCTTTACATTATTGCGACGGTAACTCTATTACGGGACTGTAATAAAAGTAAGGAATGTGCCGTGGGTTGATGTTTAGCGAGGGAGTGCCCGTGAGGTTGCTGCAATTGCTTCAAATGTGCTAATAAGTTTTGTCTAAGCCGAAGTTTCAATTCAACTCCAAACATATGTATTATGACGCTCCGACTGTTTGTTATTGTGCTGTGCTGCATGTGAAGCGGTTCATTCGACTATTGCGCTTGCTTGCGACGTTACGAGATTTACTTGGATGTCGCCATTCAACAGCATTTTTCTTTGGCTCGCTCATCTTTTTTGCGAACGTAAAACGTGCCTTATTTCGTACTGCTTTCTATTTGCTGAAAATGCGTTCGTTTGTTTAGTTTGAGTACGTCGCCTCTCGCGTTCAACTGCGACACATGCGCTTAAGCAGCTTCAAGGTTCGTCAGAACATCACTTTCCACTGCAAGAACGTGCACGTCCATGCGGATGGTAGTGGCGTCGAGACGTTCGTCAAGATGCTCACTGCCGACGACCAGGAATTGTCTCCTAAGAAGCAGCTGCGCAAGAGTCTACTGTCGGTTGTCGAGGACGGCTGCAGTCTTAAGGATGGCCTGTGGCATAAGGCGGTGTTTGAGTTGACCAGTAGTGCCGTTGAGCGACTGCCCATCACGGACGTGGCACTTTTCGATGGAGCTGACGAGGGCGAAGAGTTCGGTATTGACCTAGGTCCGATTTGCTTCTCCTGAACAGGGTCTGCCGATTGTTGCAAAACGCGAGACCGCGATAACAGATAGCTTGAACTTCTAGTTTTATAAACCACAGGACGTTAGGTCAGATTTTAAAGAATTAGTTTGTTTTGCAAGCGTAGAAAGCTTGTGACATGGGTTCTACTGTTATTTATGTTATTTCGGTACTAGTGTGTCGGCCTTGATTTTCAAGTCAAGCGACCCTCATCTGCCGGAACTGGAAGATTACAGCGTTACCTCGTGAGAGGTTAACGAAAAACTATCTATTATTCACTAGTACAAAGCCTTGTTTTTAATTAAGAAAACGCTTTATTGCATTCTTTTTTATGTGCAGCAGTGTATTTAGTTTACGTATTACTTTAAAAAAATGCGCGCGCTTAAATGGGATCGGCTTCTCCAGGGAGGGATTTCTATAAGAACAGAATAAATATTTGAATATCGATATCCGTGGTGTTTCTGTCTTGCATCTCGAATAAGCTTACTGGTCTTTGTTAATGTGAATACCGGGAACAAATGTGGCTAAATCTCCATTACTCGTGGTTTTACTGGGTTTGCTTACAAAGCCAGAGTACCGAAACAACGCGACCAGGTTCGTTCACGGAAGCTACTGCTTATGCAGCAAAAAAAATATGTCGGAAACGTTCTAAGGGTAAGCCTGAAAACTCTTCACAAGCCAGAATTATGTTTGAAAGTATGAAACCGACGATCTAATACGAAGATGTGTTGGAGATTGAAAGCTGCTTCAGTAAGCCAATCTTTCTGATCGTTTCTGCACTAAGGCGTTTGGGAGCTCAAAAAACTTCTATCAGAGATTATATCAAGATGATGATGATGGTGATTTCAATATAGCAAAGTGCTTGGTCGGACATTCCTGATTTCTGTTTCAACGGTCTCTTATTATTCGATTGATGCAATTAATGCCACTGAAGAGTAGAGTTTCTTAAAAAAAAAAAAACAATTGTCCTCGGACTCGATGCTTGCAAATATTTTAAAGCCAGGTCTAATGCGTTACAATTCGTCCTTCAAAATAAGCCATCAATGTCTTCTATTCTGCGTCTTTAACCTCGTTGAGTTTTTATATGATATATGAAAATGTTATTTACAGTATTTCAGCATTTTCCGGCGCAATCTATGAGTTTTCGCCTGATGCCTCCTTTGCAGTTACAGTAGCGGCTTTTTACGGCAATCCACTAAGGAGCCTCGGGCGTTTGCAGGGTTTAACCTTGCGCCAAAACAAATCTGGCCAGATCGAATCGCATGTTAGAATTAGCGCAAAGAAGGTTCGACTTCTATCATGCCTGTCGTAGTGTTGTCAAGACAGAATAGCATGGGCTTGTTATGTCATACACAACAATATACTAAACAAGTCGCGGCAGGCATCGCCTAGAAGATATCGCTTCTAGTTGTTAACTGTTGTTGATGTTGTACGCAGTAACCAACATGACGTGGTTGCTTGTGTGAACGAAATTTTATCTGTAGAGCTTTTTGTGAGAGTTCGTCAGTGTTTACAGAAGGGCGCATATCGTTTAGGCATTTTAATAGGGCTCTTAATTTTTTTTTTTTTTTTTGTTTCCTCATGGGGAACGTGGTTCTCGTCTCATTCAAATCGTTGCAAGACTGCTGTCTATATTATGATACGAAACCTTCAATGCTTTCCAAAGGAGCCGTGCATAGGTACCACCAAGACACCGCATTTCGGCAGAAGTTAAAGACAAGCTTTCAAGACCGTTTGGCGGGACGGGATCTATGATGGCCCATAAAAATCTAGTGTTAGACTCGGGCCTCCGAATTTCAGCGTGTCATAGAAACGACAACTTGCTTGCAACAGCCCAGGCTTGGGCTTTGAAAACAGCTATGCCTTAATGAACCAAACGTATCCATGATCCCATGTAGCTGAAGATATCAAAAACTCTACTGCACCCGAGTAAAGTGATAAGGTGCTCCTTGGGTGTCTTGAATCCATAAATATGGATTTCATTTTTGATCGGCTTATCGTAAAGCCAATCTCCACTGCAGCTGACTCTAGGTTTTACAGAGGAGGAATGGACATTTTGTGATGATTTTTTACTATAGAGCCATGTATTCAGGGAATGCGAGTTTCGTAAGGTGAACATTGGGCTGGCGAGAGCTCTGGAGATTTTTCAAGTTATTCCGAGCTCCTAAATTATCGATTATCACCGAACGTATCCTTGAACGATTAAAATAGAAAAAAGGGGGCAGCAGTGCAACCTTGCAAGACCCGGGTGTACACTGGAAACGGTGTTGCATCAGCATCAGGATTCCATGCCTATCTGTGCGATTTTTTATTTATACAACAAATCGGGTATATGATTTCGGTTCGAATTCCATAGGCAACTAGAAGCAGGTACATGCGTTCTTGATTGACAAAATCAAAGGCTTAAGTAAAGGCCGCGATTCTGATCAGCAAGTGTTTCTCGGTGGAGTTTTCTACAATTACACGCTCCACATTAACTCAATTGCGAACATTATTTATGAAGGCCGTCTTGGTTGATCGGTAATGAATTCTCAAATGGATCCCTGATTCGATTCAGAAGAGCTTACTGAATAACAGTAGATCCCGGCAAAGCAACTTCATAGCAAACAGATGCCTCAAAGGGAATGGTGATATAGTGCACGTCATACGACCTGGTGAAACAGGTTTTGACGATGCGGTTACCCCAAGGAGGTTTAATAGATGGAGCGCGCACTACTATTGTTTCCCAAAACGCATCCTGAAGCCATTAGGCAGCGCACACCGCCATATTGGGGGACCCAAAACATTGCGACCCATCACGCCCAACATCCCTGTTGAAATCGGCGCGTTTCGTCAAAATGCTTTGAAGTGAAAGCTTTACTACAGAATTCCTTGCCACCACTATAAGAGTCTAACACACTTATAAAACAAGAAAAGAGCGAAGAACAAGAACCACAAGCTTGCAAGCCTTAGTTGATTGACAGGGATACGACCCCTTTGTCGAATCAAATGCTCCTGCATAAATTTGATCATCTTATCTTTAGTTACTTTTATTTGTAGAGCTCTAAACACCTTTTAACAATAAAAAAGAGGCCTTAAGTATTTTTAACAAGAAGCTTGAGCTAAACAAATCAGATTAAAAGTGAGAACAAGTGAATTTAGAACAAGTCAGAACAAATGAAGAAGCATGAATAAAATGAACGTTCATCAGTACTAACAGCTTCTATACATTGGAAAATGAAGCGTGAGTAACTCAATAAGAACAAAATTACATTATATTTACAAAAAAAGAAAGAACATCTCCTACCTAGCAATAATTACAAAAGCATCAGGCAATACAAAAGCAAATGTGAAATGAAGCTACAGTCCAGAAAATATTAACATCTTGTTGGCAGCTTGTCTTCTCTTACATTTCAGGCCTTCCTTAATAGCCAGAGTGTACTTCTTTCCTCCAAAATAGTACCGCACTTGCAAATACTTCTCAACAGTAGCTTTTGTCAGCAAAATAACATGATTATTCAATGGGTCATGATCTAACATGTGCAACTGCAAGGACATGAACAATTCCTTTCCAAGAAGGGACTTAAGTGTGGCTTGCACTACCTTGTGGCACTCGATATTCGAAATGTGCAATGACTCTCGGTCCATGTGTACAGAAACCAATCTTCTGAAGTATAATTCTGCCGTTAGACAAATGCTTAACACATCAGAGGAAGGTGTCACAAGAGC
>QQSS02176821.1:0-14881 GCA_003687565.2 Craspedacusta sowerbii | reverse complement strand
TATCTATCTATCTATCTATCTATCTATCTATCTATCTATCTATCTATCTATCTATCTATCTATCTATCTATCTATAGGCATGTATAAACTAAATTTGGATTTAATGTTTCGAGATGTCGGGTAGGATCCTGGCATTTCATGGTGCAAGGAGATTGCTAATTGATAAATGGCTTAATTGGTGGCTAGGCGTGTGTTAATTAACGTTTGTCTGCTCGCTCTGAACTAAGAAGAGTATGAAAGTTCTTTCCATTACGTTCTCTTGCCTTTTCATACTTCTTCTTATTTTATCTTTTTCGAGCTTTAAGACTATTTGTTTTTGTTTTTTTCTTTGCAAAATCTGCACATGAAATTTCTACTGAACCTTAGTTATTGCCACTTTGTTCCTTGAATTATTGGTGAGATTTGATAGTAGCATGTTCCGCACCAAGAGAAGAAGACGCTTTGAATGTTCTTTAAATGATCCCTGATCGTTCAGTTATGGAACGAACATAGCTTTATTGCATCTTAGTTTGGCTTAGCACCTTGACTTTGTGATTCACCGGGTAATCTCCCCATAATATTGATTCAACTCTAACATGAAGAGTAGTGTCGAGTCAAAAATTATGAAGCCTGATCTGATAAATCTTAATACCATTACGAATTTTATAACTTAATGCTTACTTGTAGGCGTGTATAACATTAAACGTTTATGATTTCCATCGTCGCGTGCCTTACACAACGGCAAAATTATTACTGCTCGGCCAAGTATAAATTGGAAATGGTTATTCCGTTGCGATGCGGTTGCGGTCATAAGAGCCCGCTTTTTATACAAATAGCTGCAACAGCAGACTTAATATTTGTTATTTGCCAATATTTGCGAACGTTGGCCGCAAAGCGTTTGATGAGAAAAAAATCGGTTTTCCTAGCCATGCCAGCAGGTGCGAGAGCTATACTCTATCTTAAGCATACTAGATATCGCAACAGTTGGCTTGTTTTGAGTGAAAAATTGTAAAGTTATTGTTAGATCGATAGGACTGGCAACAGCAGAAGCTCGTTTAAGGAAGGGCGAACACGGCTTAGTATTGCAAAGAACAAATACCTAGCTGATTCTTTGCTCTTTAGCTACTGCAGCATGTCAGAGTATGGCAAAGTAATGCTGCCTTGATTTTCTGCTCCTTGACTTCGAGTTAGAGTATATGAAGATGGGGACAGTTAATGAACAGTTCCAGCCTTCAGTAGCCAACTTGACTGAGTTGCCGGAGATATCCTCCTTTCCTGACATTGCCAAATCGGAGCAGGACGATTTTGGAAAGGGAATGATCCGTACTGTGGGATTGCTTGGGGGAATCTCATTGATCGTCGGTACTATGATCGGGTCAGGAATTTTTGGGTCTCCAGGAGCGGTGTTGGCGAACTCAGGTAGCGTAGGCATGTCGGTGGCAGCCTGGACCGGAGGAGGTGTCATTGCCATGTTAGGTGCAATGTGTTACATCGAGCTGGGAACAGCGATACCACTGTCTGGAGCCGAATACGCCTACCTGAAGGAAGCGTTTGGTGACTTAGCATCCTTCATGTTTACGTTTACAACTAATTTGATTTTGAGACCATCAAGTATGGCAGCGATAAGTCTGACGTGTGCCAGCTATATCATACAGGCCATCATCGGACTGGAATGCCAAGCTGAGGATCACTTAACGAAGCTGTTGGCTGTCTCGATCATAGGTGTACATTATTGTTCCTACGAATTTCTCCGTTCTTTGGGGGGGGGGGTATTTCTTGGTATAGAATTATTGTTTTTGTGTTTGAGGTTATAGTGTTTTGATTATAAGAAGTCATGATTGACAGGATGGTATAAATCTACCCTTTGCTCCTCACTACGCGCTGTTGATCTGATATGACGAAATCTCGTGACAGTTTTACAGGATTACAATATGGCAACCAGTGTGCAGAAGTTCCTGATGGAGAAGTATTCGCTGGCATTTTATTTATTTATTTATTTATTTATTTATTTATTTACTTATTTATTTATTTCTGGCTGGGTCTGACGGTAACCTAAATCCTAACCCAAAACAAAAGAATAACGCTAGCTTCAGCCCTAAACCCTAAACCTTTCTTCAACAAGCTAGAACAATCCTCAAGCAATTGTGAAAGTTTTCATGAAATTTCAAGACAATTGATTAAAGTATCCGTGCGTGCAGCAGCCATATTGACGTACATGGCGTGTTGCTTGATCTACCACGGAATGAGGACTAATCGGTAGCTTCAAGGTATGTCGGACTTGGACAAGCTGCGAAATGAATAAAGCCGGTAACTGACTCAGAGACATGTATATAGTAGTGCGCTTAAGTATATAGTAGTGTATAGTATTATTTATATAGTATTATGTATATAGTAGTGCACTAGTATATAGTAATGGACTTAAGTATGTACTCTGTGTTACATAGATGCAATAACTGTGGCAAGATATCAGCCAAGGAGCCATTCTGTATGCAAATTTGTGCGGTTTAAATGGTTAGTCTGCTACGTCCTTAATTGATTGTAACTTGCAGAAATCATCTACCTAAGTAGAATCCTTGCTTTGTAGCACTTGCACCATTTCTTCCTCAGGGATCATCGTTTTCGTGAACTGCGCGAGTGTCCGCTGGGCCACAGGGATGCAAGTGGTCTTCACGGCTGCGAAACTCTTGGCCATCATCATTCTAGTAATAACAGGACTCGTTAGACTCGGGCAAGGTTTGACTTTTTAGATCGTCTAATTTCTCATCCAATACTGGATTCGCAATTATTTCATTATTATATTTCTTCGTTTTTATCGTTCAGAAAATTTGTAACTTTCTCTTTTTTATAATGTCATCATTTTGTCATTCGGCAATCTGGTAATTTCCTTTCCTGATGAAATATTTCAACAAATTTTTTTCTATTTTTTTATTACTATTATCAAATGTTTCAATTAATATCAATATGATACTATTAATATCTTATTTGTTCTGTTATATCGTTTGGTTCTATCATTTCATTACTCATGAATGTCCTTATTTTATTGTTATTTCTTCGTTATTTCATCATTCTGTAGCTATTAGCCTTGCTCACAATCGCATCCGACATTAGAGAACCATGAAATTAAACATTCTCAAATCTTCCACGAATACAGAATAAATATGCTTCGGAAGTGCATTGCGGTGTATTAACATTATAATATTGTATATTGTACAGTGTGTAAATATACTCCCTCCTGTTTGTATTGCAAAGTTATTTGCAGGTGTCGGAAAAGACTCATCTTTGCTCCCTGACATTCCAAACTTGTTTTTTTCTTCTGCCAAGTCTCATTACAGGACATCAAAATCGGTTAGGTACAACTCCCTTCTCTCGAACCACTAAGCATGTGCAAATAGATGAGCACACACACGTCCTTTCTTACGGGTCGGTCGCCCCAAGTAGATACTTGAGCAGCCTAGATGTACTCGGAGTTTCATCTAACAAACAGACATTGTTCGTTGAGGTCTTTGTAGGCTTGCATGAGACAAGAGACAGTTGCATACAATCTATTTACACGTGTGTCTCGAAGTTGAGCTCCTCTGCATAAACTTTGACGCCCGACTCAATACATGCAACTCAATAAGAAATAGTCAGGACACACCACAGATATTTAAAGAAGTTTTTCAATGCATTGCTAATCGTAACTCCAAATACGACCACCCGATGTGTTCATCCGCATACACCAAATCTTAGTGGGTGGCTCCATGGCTGTGTACATATAGGAAGGCCCGGAGAGCGTTTTCTTGACTGCTTCGTGTAGCTGCTTCGCTTCTTCGTCCTATATTAACTTTCATATAACTTTAATTGAGGACAACAGTAGCTAGAATTACGTTTTACAAGAAATAACTTTACTACAAATCAGTGCATCATTTGTTACAAAGTAGAGTTTTTAAAATGACATTCTTGTTTGCATGCCCTTCAATAACCGTGTTTATGAACAAGACGAGAAAACCAACGTGCAGTTGTCAATCTGGTTTCAGGGTATGACGCAGCATTCAAAAATTCATTCAATGGGACGAGCACCAGCATATCAAAGATTGGCTACGCGTTTTATGGAGGCTTGTGGGCCTATGACGGCTGGTAAGCACTTATACTATTCTGGGGGCCCTCCAAAACCGTCGCATGTAGCCAGGCAGATAGATGGACAGGCAGGCAGATGGATGGACATGCAGACAGACAACCAGACAGATTATGCACACAGGCGGACAGAACAACCAGTTAGAAAGAAGACTAGGCAGATTGACGGACATGCAGACAGACAACCAGGCAGACAGACTGGTGGGCAGATAAGCAGTCAAGAGAACAGACACACAGGCAGATAGACAGGCAAACAGGCAGAAAACTATGCAGACAGAAAGGCAGGAAGTTGGCAAGACGACATGGCAGACGCTATCTTGCAATCGTATCGTTCAAGTTGACGCGTTGGTGATTTACAATTGACTAGTCGACTACTCATCCGCTGATTGCATGTTGCCTTCACACATTCATTTGTCGAGGAACTGAATAACTGCATCTGTAATTCAGTCATTCGTCCATTCATTCGTCATGCTCTGCTTGATTCAGTGATTCAACAATTCGTCGATATCCTGCAGGCAATCTGATTTTAGATGTTCGCGCTCCTACGTAATGTGCCTTGAATGTACTGCTTCTGCTAACTAGGCTGCAAGCGCATGCCTTGTTGTTACTGTCATCTTTGTGCGCTTTTCCATTAAGGAACAACCTGAACTACGTCACTGAGGAGCTGAAGAATCCCATTCGGTAAGAGCTTTTTTTCCAATTTAACATCTAAGTTTGTGTTGACAGATTTATAGTGTTACTTACGAGCCAGCTAAATATTGATGAATTTATAAAGGAAATAGCTCAAAAGAGCGTGCTCCAAAAAATATAATGGAAATGGCCTTCCCTCTCTTCAACCTCTCATGAGTTCAGATTCTGATCAAACTTATGGAGCTTCCCAGTTTGTTTGAACGCAAAGGCGTCCGGTTTTTAGGCCATGCTATCCCACTGCCTACTACCTTGCTACTACGATCTGCGTTAAAAAAAACGAACTAAGCAACTCAAAAAGTTACTCTTAGTGAACTATACAACTTAATACTTGTGGAACCTTGAAAAACCTTTTTGGATAGGGAAAAGTTAATTTTGCTTTAGACGTTACCCAAGTAAACACAAGCTATGTTCCAGACATTCTAACCGCTGCAAAGGAATGTTGCTGTGCCCTGCACTTGCCGTCGCTTCATTCTTTAAAAAAAGCCCCAATTGATTGAAGGGTTGCACATTTAACCATCTTATCTTGATTGAAGCTATCTAGCTTTTCTACTTTGAGCTTTTGTTTTCTATTCCGCTTTATAATACCGTAAAGCTACCGTTTACTACTTTACCCGGGATTGGTCCAAATCTCGCGACATGCCGTGAATTTCTATACAGCGGCTGCACACCAATCTTGAGGATTTTCCGACGTTGTTAGTGAATGGAATCGGGTTAGGGTCAAGGTTTGCGGTTAGGTTTGGGGTTAGCGTTCGAGTTTTGGTTACAATTAGAATTGCGAAAAAAGGTAAATAACATGCAATCGAAAGCTTATTTCGATCACCAACAACTGGAAACCGGTCGCCATCTTGTAAGCTTGCCTGCCGCGAGATTACGTCACATCTATCCAATCGCAATGACTTGCTGATTGAGGTGCAAACGGTTATGCAGTGGGAATTCTTAATGAAAGTGGTGACGATTAGAAAGAAACAATTAGTTGATGCTAATTCAAAGAGCGAATAGTCCTGTACAGGTGAAACGATTAAATCTCACGATTGAACACTCTGTTAGGTATGACCACAGAGTTACTATATACCTCCTACGCTTTCATTTGATCTTGTCTTCCAACTAGAGATCTCCCACTAGCCATCATGATTGGTATTCCTCTGGTCACTGGATGCTACGTCATGGTCAACATTGCATACTTGACAGTGCTGACGCCAGTGGAAATCGTTCAGTCATCAGCCGTAGCCGTGGTAAGACGTGACATTGTAACACATAACTTAGCATGCGGAGAGACAAACGCGTTAGGCCACATCGAACATGCGTGAGTTAAGAATTTGCATAATAGGCGTATTTGAAGAGCGTCAACTATAGGTTATAATGATCTTATGATTATATAAGATAATATATAACATCATATATATATATATATATATATATATATATATATATATATATACATATATGTATATATATATTACTAAAATGGTAAGTAATGTTAGACTTAGGGGATAGCAAAAAAATCTGCACCTTACAAGGAGGTTTTAAAATTTAAGTACAGTTGGATTCTAGGAGATAAAGTTTTACTATTAGCGATGCCGTCAATACGGTGCTTGTGCCGTAGAGTATCAAGTGGATCAGTCTTAGCTTCCATATTTCTTGTGAATTCTCGTGCAGACTTTGGCAAACCGGTTGTACGGAGTGATGGCATGGATTGTGCCTGTGTTTGTCGCATGCTCGACATTCGGTGCTGCCAACGGAACAGCCTTTACAAGTGGAAGGTTTGAACTCCCGTAACATTGGAGATCTTTTTGTCATGAACAGCATGTATAGTTTCTGATCTTACCATCGGTCTATTATGTTACAAATTAGTGGCTGGGCAAGCAGCGATAACAAGTCTCCTGGAATCATAGAGACTCACCCACAATGTTCGCGAACCTTCTTAACGTTATTATTCGCTTTTAACTGCAACTTTATGACTTCTTTCTTCCGGACGAACGAACAAAAGAAATAGCGCGACATGTCTGGAAATTATTCCGAGTTTAGAAGTAAATATAAAAATCCCCTTTCATGTAAACTGATTTTCAAGAAAATTGAAGGTCTGACTACGAGAATATTTAATAGGAACGTTATGAAGTTATCTGTGATAGATTCGGTTTAGTGGATATCCATAGTACCCAAGCAGGGCACAGTTGTGAGCTGTAAATCGTGTTGACTTTATACACTTGTGTTCCAGGTTGGTTTACGTGTCAGCTAGAGAAGGACACATGCCGAAGCTTCTTGCCATGGTCCACACAAAACGTCATACACCTCTGCCTGCACTTTTATTCACAGTAAGAATCGTGCTTTCACGAATATTCGATAACTACTTTAAGGTAAATATAAATGGATATTGGGGCCGGCTGCTAAAACTGTGACGATCTCGAGCAACTGTTTTCTTGAGAGCTTATGTTCTAGTAAGACAGTGCACTCGAAGTCTCGAGGGGTTTCGAGTTTTTCATGGGACTCCAAGCAGTTGCTTGGCTAGTTAAGACTCCAACCAAAGGTCTCTGACGAGTGCCTTGGCCGATACGAAACGTACGTAATGCTCGCCATTTGATAAATGGGTATATTAAATATAAATGGATGCTTGCATGACGATGAAAATTCTGGAAACTGTGTACCTCAGTTAGATCTCTATGATTTTCTTTTCTGCTTAGTGTCTTATCTCCTGGCTGATGTTAATTCCAGAGTCCTCAAACTTTGAAACGCTTATCAATTACTTCAATTTTGCGGCTTGGACATTTTACGGTGCAACAATAGCTGCCCTCCTCTGGCTTCGGTATAAGCGTCCAGACTTGAAGCGGCCATACAAGGTAAGGTACTTGATCCTTACATCTAGGACTTACCTCCGGAGATTTATTCAAAAAATTCCTTTTCCTGAATATGTTTTTTGCTTGCAAGTAGTTAAATTATATTTCTTTATATGCTGTTGTGTGTATGTGTGTGTGTTGGTGCGTGTATATTAGTTTGTGTGCGTGTGTGTCTGTCTGTCTGTCTTTCTGTCTGTCTGTCTATCTTTCTGTCTGTCTGTCTGTCTGCATGTTTATCTGTCTGTGTCTGTGTCTTTGTCTATGTGTGTCTGAGTCTGTGGCTGTGTGTCTGTCTGCGTGCTATATATATATATATATATATACAAATTTTTATGCAAAAGGTTTGAGCTCGTGGGTAGCAGAAACGTTGTACGATATTTAGTGCCTTGAATGTGGGATATTTTTGGTCGTTTTACTTTTTGTTAATCATTATGATTAAAATTGTTAATGTTATGCACATCGAAACTGAAGAAAGGCTAATTTTGGCAGTCCAGATTTTCGGCAATATCTGTCAAAAAATACGCCATGTTTTTCTGTCCCTTAAGAACTCAAAGTCTTCGTAATGGTTTACCATAATATAATTGAGGCCCCTCATCCAGATGATGATCACAATGTCAAGTGGCCTCAAGAAACTCAAACCAGTCGGGAACTAAAAGGCCTTAATTTGAGCAAAAAATAATAATTTCTCGGACAAATTAAATATTAGTAATCGCATACTTTTATTCTGCTCCAAAATCTCGTATGCTCCTGCAAATCGAGAAAAGAAGGTGCTCTGCTTTCCGCTATGGCGACCCGGGTTTGGTTCCCATATACGTCACTGATGAGCCCCACATAGGGCGAACTGGTGAATTTCTTAACTTGGACGATTTCAAAATATACGTACTCGTGTGATATGAGCCTCAGTGTGTGGTTTTCGGTGCTCTAGGCCTTACCAAACTTTACAGTTATGTAAATCGAGAAATATTCGACTGCTCTCATTCTGCTCCAAGATCTTGTGTGGTCTTGCGAAGAGCTTGCATGACATAGGGCATGACTTGGCTCCGGTTCAATTAATAGACTGTTAGCGTCTACAAATACTTCTTTCTTTGCTTTTAAGGTCTTTATTGGCATACCTGTTGTGGTCTTGCTTTGCTCTGTCTACCTGGTCGTGGCGCCATTTTATGACTACCCGCTGCAGTCTTTTTACTGCCTCCTCTTCATCCTGTTTGGCATTCCTGTCTACTTCGCATTCGTCAAGTACAAAATCCTTCCCAAGAGAGTCATGGATGCCTTTGGTGAGTATCCTGTTAATTCAATCTAATTAATTGCTAATTCAATCTACCTCATGATAATTAGTTGATGTTCTAAACTTATGAGTTTTGGTCTCTTCAAAACCAGACACTTCAGAGTCCAAATTAAGATGGTAGATCAGATTAAAGATGTAAGAGTCAAATGTTTTCTAACTGTCTGAAAAAATGGGCATGAAAGTGGACGTCCAAGTAATAAGTTGGGGATTTGGTGGAGTGAAAAACTGATTCTTCGTCACTCACGAGGATTCCGCTTCGATTCTGATTACACAGTCAGAAGATTATGTTGCGGCAGGAGATTCTACTGGCTGTATTCTTGTGTAGGAGAATCGCGAATTAAAAGGCAATTTAAATTTTTAAAATCCTGTATGGTCAGTCCGATCAGATCCATGTTTTCACTCGACAGATTTAGCCCTTCGAAATTATTCACTCATTCGAGACTCCGGCGTACGTACCTTTGCTTACTACAACTTGAGTCGATGCAGGCATTAACGGGTTTCCACTACGCAAAAATAGTTTGGTGGGTGCTATGTTTTTCCTTGAACAGGTTTAATATGGCTGTTCGATTTCTATTAAGATTTATGGGGATGTTGTATGTTACAATGTGAAGCTTTCTTAAAGGCTCGCAGAGGTCATCGTTGCATCTAACTATCACGATTTCACAAATACCATGAACCTTTAACAAGCGACATGGACTGTTCTTTTACATCTTCCTCTTTCATTTCTTTTCCAGATAAATTTACCGACAAAATGCAAATCATTGGCGACTTGGCTATGCCAGAATCAGAGGAAGAACTTCTTGGATAGTGCACCAGCATCGTCATGTGTGTTATTAGACCCTCAAAAACCGTGAATAACCTGCCATGACGGATGTTGAGAATGCGATGGGCACTTTCTATTTCACGTGCTTTCTGATGTATATGTTTCACTTTTGATAGCGATATAATAAAATGGATTGTACGTAGTCACCAGTATATATATATATACGAACTATATAACGAAAATTGAGCAGCCGCGATTTAGATAAGACACAATTATCACAAATATTGCGCTGGGCGAGAAATTTATAGTTAATAACGGAATTTGAGGCTAGAACCGATGTTATCTTTAGTTAGCTTGCGGTTAATGAATTTATGGCAACTCATTGAGACAAATTCAGTTTTCTTGACTTAAATGACTGACTGAGTGACCAGTGATTTAATCCGCGCCTAGAGAAGCATGAATTACGCTTTTCAGGGTAACTGATGATGGAAAGGCTTAATATTTCAGTACAACATTAAAAATGATATACTGCATGTGAAGATCCAATAAGTTCGATGTCAATTCGCCTCTAGTGTCAGATGTTAATTAGCAATGACAATTTGCTATTATCCATATCGAAACATGTTGCACTAAACTACTGCTTAGAAACGTCGGTCAAACTCAGCTGCCAGGTAACATAGCGCGAAATTATTAAAACAAAAAAAAAAACAAGAGAACGATGAATGATGGTCCCACCCACTTCAAAACGAAATCGCAAAGACTTGACGAGATTATTTTCCTACTTAGATAATTAGTGTCAACGGGCCTTTATACATTATCTTAGCTCCTTATTATGAATTATTCATCTGGCGAGGAAAGAAATGAAGCAGGAAGCAAACCCAGCCGGCATGTACGGAGTTGAACCCGGAGGCTTAGAAAAACTAGTCGAACATGGTCGGCTGTCTGACCAAATCGGGAGCTTTCAAATACAGCCGCATGGTTTGGTGACCTTCATACTAATAAAAGCTGAGAATAAAGTCATTTAAACAGAAATGGGCGTCCAAAAAACAAACGAGAAGACCAAGTCCAAGACCATGCTACAAAATGACGAACAAGAGTTAGCACTACGTCAGCACTTCCTCGCAAGAGCCACGACTGTTAGATGACTCATGGATACTTTTGTGCTATCTAATCATCACATCAACATCATCATCAGCAGCTACTGCTGCATCGGTGGGCTGCATCAATACTGTGGGTGTTTAGCTCAAGTACTAGCGTTTTACACACCAGCTCAAACCGTAGTCACAGCCCTTGTTCAACACGGAGTTGGGACTGTTCACTTCTACTCTATTTAGTAAACCAGCAAGCGTTATCAAATAGCAATAACAGTAACAGGCTAAGAATTCCTACTATTAGTTCATGGGCATCTAGCAGAGTGAAGAAGCAGCCAAAGATGCTCAATAACCAACGGCTAATGCTTTTGACTCACCTACTCGGAGTCGGCAAAATTTCTTAGGACTCTGGAAAGCAGGAAAAAAAAAATTGAAAAGGACATTTTATAGCATAGATTTTTGATTTTATAGCATCAAATCTTCACCTTTTTTACATAGTTCTTTACGGTACTTAACTCTTCAAGTGCATGCCATCACATTGTATGCCAAACTGGAAAATGTGAAACCAAATACACAAGATAAATATAAAGATTGATCCTTATACAATCACGAATAACGTGAACAATCCTCTGCAAAACCAGTGAGTCGTCTCCAGCGAGTCTTTTAGGGCATTTGAATTCAAGCAACTTAAGCGGCAGTCCCCTCGAATGCTAAGATTTGATAGATCGTTCTTGCAGATGCTAGGCAGATGAAAGCCACATTTTGCTTTTGCCGAGTTGAGGTAATGCTGTCGATGCCGCATCAGGTGGAAAGTTGCAACTATCATTCGCAATCCCTAACTTATGGTAAGCAGGATTGTTAAATAATTAAACAACTAAGCAATTCCTGCAAAGTTAAGCAAAAAATCCATTAGGTATACCAACAGTACATGTCAATGGCTAACACTAAACATGATATAACTAGTCAGAGTGCTAAAACTCCCGAATTTGAGGAAAAATCTTTATTAGTACATCCTTGTTTGGAGGCTCTACATGAATAGCAGATGGCAGTCGAAAAGTTACTGTTTTATAAACGAATTATAATGTTCTATATTTCACGTAGCTATTTCTGTAAAACTAGCTGTTACCTGGTAGAGAAATGTGCTTGCGGCATGCATGCAAGAGACAAAAACATACCCTGCAAAACAAGCACCAAGACAGAATCTAAATACTGCAAATATTGATGACATGCAGCGCTAATATTTCAGGATCATGTTCTAGTCAGAAATGGTATCTGAAAAAGAAAATAATTCAGACAGATGGACTAGTTTGCAATCAATTTTGAGAAAAAATACTTTAGATGTTTTTCTTCGCGAAATTTCTTCCGCAAGTGGACAGTAGTAGCGAGCGTCTTTCCTTCACTTAGTTCTTGACGGGAAAAAAACTGATGTAGTGTCGGTAAAACCGAATGCCCTTCAATTTTTTATACGCACTTATCGCCACTTCAAGTTCAGGATAACTTCAAACTTTCTCATCTGGAGTTAACGCATCCTTGCAAGTTGCCATAGAAAAAACAAATTTTCGCGCCAAAAATCTTAAAATGACGCCACCAATCACAGCAACTTCCCGTTTTTTTCAACGTCCCCAATCCGGGTTCCGCATGGGAGCCACTGCGTCTGCTAAGGCATGCTCTCTGGTTGGGCCTAGACCAAGTGCCATCGTGTAGCAAAGCTGTATCGTCTTTTAAGAGTCGTCAAACCTGAAACGTCAAACCTGATTTCTTAAAGTTGATATCTAATGAGAAGAAATCCGGATTAAGCTAAGGCCCCAAGGGATGTTACATTGCTACAGTAGCAATTTAAAAATTTTATGTACTTGCCCTTTGCAATTTTTTTTCTTGATTTACTGTTTATAAGAGTTTAGGTGCAGTTTTGGTATTGATTTGTTTTTGGTAACTCAATAGAGAAACTTGATATTGCTTCACCTTGAAGACTAGATACTCGCATGTTAAAGTATATCCTAAGTCCAAGGCTTGTTAGTCAAGGTGGCAAAGTTAACAGTACTAGGTAAAAATCTTTCGATTGGCAAATTCTTTGTTAGTGTTTAGAGTTGGAAAAACTAACTATTGGGGCTATGTCTTTGGGTTCCCTACGTGGAAATGAGCTTGCAGAGTCTGCTTTCTCTGTGTATGCGAAGTTGGACCAGCGTGGAAAACCTCAGAATGGGAAGGAATGGACGAATTTAGCAGCTATTGTTCAAACAAATTCTAGTGGTATGTACAGGCTATTTCGTTTTGTCATCATTCCTGCATCATCTTGTATCATAGAAGGTACGTCTGGTAACTCAGGTCGATTTTCCTCTGTTTAAGAGGTATGTAACCCGAGAGACTGGGTATCCTAATTTCTCACTTGTAAGAGCATAACAACAACAACAACGAAAGAATTTATTGCCACTAGTCACACATCCTTAAAAATACATATACATAGTCAAACAAAGTTTTGTGAGAAGTGAAGGAGATCACTAAGTAGGCATTGGCTATTCTAGTAGTGACCACCATTAGCATATCACGAAAAGCCAACTTCTAGCAAGTAGTTGTTACCCAACGCCTTAAAGCTAAGAAGGTTAATAGTCCCAGTTTGCTAGGAAGAACATAAACTTGGAGTCGGTAGGTTGCAAGCAAATACATATACTATGAGCATATAGCACTCGGATTTCAGATAAAATAAGAGAACTATTCAGGTCATCTAGTGACAAAACCTCTGCGAACTGAAAGGTGAGGATCCAATTGAAACTCAGCCAATACCGATTTTAAAAAATTCTTCCCTAACTCAAACCAACTTATTCGTGTCTGTCAATAAGACACGTCAACAAAACAGCAACAAATCATAAGTGTCCGTTTAAAGACCACCTATAAAATGACAATGTGAAATAATTTACAAACATTTTACGTACATAAGATTGACGTGGCAAATGAGCAAAACCAAAATGATAGAAATACCTTAATTCGAGAAAGACAAAAATTGAATTAAAAGAGACCACGCACGCAGAACGTCTGTCAGATAACCAGACGAGTACTGTATATGTCGCCTAATGGGGAGGGGTATATGCATCTGCCTACGCGAAGGTGAAGATCCATCAATTTCAAAACTACAGACACCTATCAAAACCAGAATTCATAAATAACTCCCCCAATCGTATGTAGTTGTGTGATAAAGCCTACAGAGTACGTAAATATAGCATAAACCGAAGTCTTGAAAAACAGAGCATGGACAAGTAATGAGAAGATCCTCTACTACGTCAAGACTCCATGAGCATATCAACTAAAACCTATTTGACCAAAGCATAACTGATTCTAATTAAAATGTAAGTGGCTGTCAAATAAGACAAACAAACCACTTAAAGGAATGCAAAAGACACTAATATTTACAAAAATTAAGAGTGAGAAGCCAAGACGACATTATATTGTGAGTGGGCAATCGCACAATAAGGTCTTTTCTGCAATGTTTGCTATAGTGGTCTTACTTATAACCACTAATAAGAGATGATTTCATGTAAGTTTTTAATTCCTTCAATGACATTTTCATTGGGTCTACTTTGGGGTGCATTGAAAGAAAGACTTTCCAGTCTTTTATACTTTTTTGTGTGATTGAATTGTCACCAAACTCACATGTCTTTCTTGCTGGCGCAAAAATCTTGCCACACACTGAGCCTCTCGTGTCATGGGAGTGAATGTCTTTTTTCAAAGTGGAATACTTTCTAAATGCTTCAGGTAGTTTATCAGTCAGTTGTTGGTGTGCAGAGAGACAGTTTAACATAATTATGTGATCTGCTAACTTAAGAACTTTGTTCTGTTTATATAGGAGGTCTGCCCTGGCATTGTATTTTGCGAAAGATATAATACGCATGGCATTATCTGGCTTTTTAATCTTATTCAAAGAAGAAGACGCACACTGACCCCAAGTTTGACAACCATAAGTAAGATGAGAAGAAAGTATTGCATGGTAGACACTAAGCAGTTCGGCATTGGGAAGAAAGTGCCTCAGTTTGGCAAGCATAGTATTTGCAGTTCGTAATTTTGGCAACAAGGCCTTGCAATGGGCTTCACCAGTTAATTGCTCATCTATGTAAACCCCCAGGTACCTGATAGATTT
>QQSS02176810.1:0-14883 GCA_003687565.2 Craspedacusta sowerbii | reverse complement strand
TGACTGACTGACTGACTGACTGACTGACTGACTGACTGACTGACTGACTGACTGACTGACTGACTGACTGACCGACTTACTGACTGACTGACTGACTTACTGACCAAGGATTGATTAGGCGATAGTAAATGTGTACCTTAGTGGTTAAATGGCAGACAAATGCGGAGGATGGAAAGTAGCAATTTATCTCACGCGTTCGCGTTTCTTTATTGTTGCTGCTTTTTAGGCTCAGGCCCTCCTCTGGCTGTGGTCCATTCAGGTAAGGCAGCGATTTTGATGATGTTGCTTTTTTTTTGTTTGTTTTCTCGTGTGAACTTTGTATACTGCAGTTCTGGTTTTCTTAGCGCATTTCGATACTTCTTGTACTAGTTTTTTTTATCCAGTTTTGCACTCACATTGTAAGAGCGCGTGATTCAGCATTCCCTACACCTTGGCTCTAATTTAGCTGAAAACGAGGCTCCAGGTTTGCTTAGAAAAACTTATAGACCTAATTAGTGACATCACTAAACAAAAATCCTCTTAAAAAGGAAATCAAAACTTTACATATGGCTGCATACGATTGAGGTCCTAATTTTGATCGCTCTTCACGGCTCCGACGGCCATGTAATCCGTGCGTCGAGCGGAGATAAATATGTAATCGTAGCTTTGCGAGTTGATTGCGACGTCCTTCGTTTATGTTTATTTTTCTGTTGCGTTGTAGCCTGACAATTGTGAGTTGGATTGTCTCTATTTTTATGTTTATTTTTATCAATTTTCCACCATTCTTTGCTTATTTACATCGAGCTACGATATAGACTCGATTTTAGTTAAGCATCAGCTGAGTAAAAGTTTCCCTTGTTAAGCCACTCCGTGCAAGTACCATATTTCTCTCTAATGCCCTGCCATTCCCTGTGGGACTCTCCAATTCAGCTCTATTTCCTGTTTTTTCGTGCCATATTTCTATTGTTCCCATCCCGGATATAAATGCGATGCTATTTCCTTTTTTTCCCCACATTTTCCTGCTGCTCTATCCGAGTATGTACAGTATGTAATGTTTATGAGTTTCTCGATGAGGTGGCGTCTTCGACCTGATTGGCCCTGGCTAGAAGGGCGCCTCCTTCTCACATACATTCACATAGCAATATATTTCTTCTCCATTGAATTGCATTCAACAGACGTATTTTAATATTTTATTCATGGTGAAGTTACTTCCTAGTGGTTGTTCGCATTTATTGAGTAAATGAATCTTGAGTCCTGAGAACGAGGCCCAAGTTTTGCTAAGAGCGAGGGTCTAGTTTTTCTAAGAACAAAGCTCGCTTTTGACATTGTCCGCATGTTCGCTACTGTAACGTGCATGCCAATTTTTTGTTGCCTTCACCGTGCCTTCTGTTTGCCGTTATTGGTTTTGCTACTATCGAGTGATTTGCTTCTTGTTGCAGAGGTCAGGCAAGTATATATGGCGTCGTGCACAAACTGATCGAAGATGATTTGCCCGGGTGGCTGAAGGAAGCTATCAGTGCGGTTTCATCGCTCAGCGTCATTACGGCCTTGGTCATACTCATGTCGTAAGTGGCGTCTTCGCACGTTTCAATAAGCGCCCGTTCGTTCGCTAGTTTTCTGTTTTAAATAATCCGATGTAAGGGGCCATTTCGTCGCTTGTCGGTGTTAGATGGTGCGGTACGGTTTTACCGAGGGTGTGCTCATGCGCGTGGACTGCTAGATTGTGAGATTTTGGGTTGTTTTTTCCAGCTTGTTTGCCTACTATTTCCGCATGAGGAAGCAGTCGAGTGAGAAGAAAATCAAAATTCTGAAACACCAGTTAGTCTTGGTACGTGTGCAATATATGCAGTTTCTCTTTGTCTCGTAAACTGGTGTTGCCATTCATTGGGGTCCGTAATTGTACGTTTTTTTTTTTAATTATTGTAAGAATTAGAACCCTGCGTGCCACTTCGTAACTCGAGTGCCTGTAAGTTCATATTCAATGTGAAATTGCTGCTGCTTGAAGGTCAAGGCGTTTTTCTGGGTTTTTTTTTTTTTTTTTTTTTTTTTTTTTTTTTGTCAAGTCAGATAATATGTGCCGCTGCAAATGGACGTCGCATTTTATTTTGCGGCCGGTACTTTGCATGTTATTTGTCGCGCTAACAATTGAAATTGCGCCTCGATCCATGTCGCTGCGAAGTCAATTTTCTTGGCAGGTTTTGTTTTGTCAGCAGAGTTGGAGAACGCCTTGAGGAGTTTTTTTGCGTCAACTCTCTCGCGCGGCGACATGATCGCCGAACTCTCGCCGCACTTAACTTGAATTCTCTATATTATCAGAATATCATAAGCAGGGAAGTCGTGACTACCCCACATGCATTGTGTTAGTCTTGCTTCTGATAAGATGGCTGGATGTGCCTACTTAAGCTTCCTCTTGATGTGGGTTTCTTATGTGCTTATTTGTCTTCAGGCTGGCCAAGACAAGCGATACCTGATAATGAAGTTGAGGGGACTTCTTCGCGAGCCACCGCGTGCGCTTTGATAATGTGACCCGCTTGATAGACTGATGAAGATAGTAAGATATAGATTGTACATATCTTCGTATCGCTTCTGAATTTCCCCGATATTGATTTGTTTTCGATAGCCGGGTGCCGGTGATTTGCTGTGCCTATTAAATGGTATGTATTTCAAGTATAGAAGGCGGGATGCTTTCTTTTTGGATATTACTTCTATGCGTACCTAAGTGGTTTAGCGACTTGCTGATTTCATAAATATTTGGGTGCCACTGGTGATTATCATATAATTTTATGCATGAATAAGAAATATATTTTTGCTTAGATTTATTCTACAGTTCTAGCTTACGTAGTAGTTCATGTTACGTTGCTTAGGAGTATATTTAGCAAGTTGTGTCCTAAGGAGACAAGGCCAAGTGTTCGTTTTCTTGGCGGAGCGAAGTGTTTGTCGCCTCTTTCCTTCGTCCGTCGTGATAAACTTTCGAAAGTTATGAGACTGGGTGAAACAAATAATTTTTTCAAGTTTTTTTTTATTTTTATTATTATATATTTTATAAACAGCGCTATCATTTTCCCGCGAGAAGCTTGCCTTCTGTTTTATTATGCAAAAGCCATAGTGTATTCCGATCGGCGCTCGAGTATATCGTAACTGCCTGTCGTTGTGCTTAAGAGTGATCCCAACGGACATTGCGAAAAAGTGTTATCATGGGCTGGACCTCTAATCTGAGCTGCAAGAAGTATTATGTGCTCTTCCGCTCCTCCCTAACCCTTGTAAGAAGTGCTTGACCTGCGCAGTTGTCCAATTTCTTGTATTTGTACTATGGCTGTAGAATATATTCTGTAGTGTTAATGTGTCCTTTACGATCCTTTTAGAATTAAATTTGAGGTAATTTATTTTTTCAAAATTTTTCCTACCTTTGTGACTGGTGGACTTATATAAATATAATTGGGATATGGAGAGGAAACAGCGACACAAGGCTTTGCAAGAACTTTGATGGGGATTTCTCGGAAGGCGCTATTTTTGTGGTCTGCTTTTGATTTTTTTTTGTTGAAAATTTTGCTATTAATTTATGACCAATATTTTGGGAGGTGTTTGTAGTGTCTCTGCTTTTCGACCTAGTTTTTTTTTTGTGGAGTCTTTTGTTATTATTACTTGCAACGCACGTCTGGCGTTGAACCATTTTGTTTTGTATGTGCTGCACAAAGTGGAAGGGCTTTTATAGTTGAAGCATCAGTTACGATCCGATCTCTAATGAGAGAGTAATATATTCCCTGTATTCTCTGTATTCTTTATTCAGTGAACTCGCGATTTGTCATTTAACCTGCATGGACTGGTTGTGATTGGGGTGTAATTTAAAGTGCGTATTATTTTATTTATTCATTTTCCTATAACGTTTGACGGATCTATAAAATACTCGTCAGATCATTTGCGGTAGTCCGATCGATAAGTGTATCCTTTGCACAAAATTCTATTTATATCAGTTGTCATGTTGTCCTGAGCTCTTCTAGTGACTATGTGGGCTAGTTGAATATCGTGTTACGACTGACAATGCGTATGATCAGTAAACTGCCAAATCATCGCTTCTACAATGTGCTGTTTGCATGTACGTATGCATATATTTATGCATACATACGTAGGATGGTTGCTTGCTTGCTTGCTTGCTTGGTTTCCAATTTTTTTTTTTCTTCCTACGGACGGGTTACCAACTGTTTGACGTGTTGTCTTTGACTTAAGTTTTTTTCATGTAATTTTTTAATGAATTCGTAACATATCCAGTTGCCCCAGCAACGCAGAGACTGGGTCAAATTGAAGCGCTGGTTATGGACATGTAGGACCAACGTTCACGCACTTTGTTGCGCTTCTCTTTAACCTTAGGGACATCAGCATCATGAGGAACCTAGCCTTCAATAAGCTTTCACTCTTTATCGTCAAAATTCCACTTCACAATATCGGGTTTGGTAAATTCGGTTGCCGTTGTTGTAGCTATTAGTATATCCCTCCTTATTTCAAGTGAACTCTCGTGCATTGCATGTGAGTTTATCAGGCTCATTCTTGTAAGTTCAAATAGTGGAGTTGGACAGCGGTATCGCTATAGCGTCATGGCGGATCGGTAAACCCAAGGTTGCAGACAGCACCGCGCAAGGCTCAAAAATGTGGTGGATAGTGATAACGGGGTAGTGAGTTAGCTGGGATAGAATTGGTGGAGTTCGTCTTCCGCAGGTGTCTAGTTTCAATTTCTCACTACCGGATAGCGCAAATGCTGCCTTGATGATGCTATACCAGTTCGAAAGTGTATCTACCCATGAAGCAATGGTGTTCTCTGGTGGCCCTCTTCTCACATTTTCAGCAGTAGCCGTATTGCGGCATTTGTTATCAATTTTATTGAAGCAGTCTCAGTAGAATCTAACTTTGTGCCATTGGAACGAATCGTTTCTGCCAGCGATGCAACACTTTGCAACTGATTGGGAAAGCTTCTCCTTTGCAGAGTAGCGTGGGACACCTCGTCAGCAGGTCTGCATCACTCCCGAGGAACTTCAATCTCCCTTCACAATAAGTCAATGCGAAGCAGTCGAAGAGCTTCGCACACAGCAAAAGTTTGGTAATAACTTTTCCTTTATAGAATATTCAAGGAAACTAGATATCAATGGTCGTTGATATCCAAGTAGAGATGGCTAATGTTTCTCTTCTCGGTCTTCGGTAGCAAGTTATTAAGCAATGAAGGAGAAACACGTTCGGATTATCAAACAGTATCAGTGCGAAAACGGCAGAGAATGGTTTCAAAAAAAGAGACGGTGTCATTTTAAATGCAGTTCACTGGCTATATCCTCATAATACTTTATCGCAAGTATCGAGGGTGCACAGTGGAGTGCAAATATTAATCGCCTGACCCTATTTGACAACCCATAGTTGCAGGTCTTCCGAAGTCCCAGGAAAATCGTTCATTGTTTTGCGCATCCAATGTAGACTGGGCGTTTGTGATTATCCGCGATCGCCATGGCAACGATTAAGCATTCAGAGGCCGCAATCTTGATCGAGAAAGTTGAAATGAGTTGCGACGTTATGGAATGGGTGGCTGTTCATCTTTAAAGTAGGAAGAACATGGGTATGATTGATCCACTTTTCCTTGAAAGAGATGGTTTGCACTACAGGACTTTCGTGGTTTGCACTCTCAGGACCTTCTATAGGACAATCTCAAGACTTTTTGGTTGCTCAGCGATTAAAGTTAGCTAACTTCCGTCAGGAACGCAGGTTCTCGCGCATTTTCTGCATAGAGACAACCTTCTGAAAGGGTTTGAAGGGTCTTAAGAAGAAACGAAAGCGTATAACTATGAGCAACTCATTTATTTAAGCAAGTGTCGTTTCTGCTGAAATCGACGAACTGTTTGACATGGCGTATGGGTATGCCTCGAAGCTCATTGAGAATGCAGAAAGCAAACGTTTCTCAAATCTCGGCGACACTGAGGTAGACCTGGTTGTTTTGTAAGTGTGGACGATGCAAGATTAATTCGAAAAAGAAAAGGTGCAGAAGGTAAAGAAAATGAAAAACGAAGGCACAAGTCTAAATTGGCAAAGAAGCCATATTTGAGAAACCATTGCTTAAGAGTAGCACAGAGTCTGAATCGGAGAAAAGTTTGCTTTATGAGGTTGATCCGAGCACATCAGGTGCAACTGATGCAACTCCGCTATGCAAACGAGGACGCCAAGCTGTTGTATCACCAGAACTGGGTGATAGGTGTGGTCGCACCGGAGAAAGTGACTGAACTACCGCTAGGTGCTGCTTGAGGCTTTACGAGCCCTTGGCCATACCTCACACGAACTTCCTCTACACAGGCCAACCATCCATCGCCACCCTCAAAAACACCATAAAACAATGGCTACAATCGTCAAAGAAGCATACAAACCAACAATTCACAGGTATATCACTTACACTTCACTGGGATAGCAAGTTTATGTCCTATCTAACAGGAACCAACAAGGTGTATAGATTGCCAGTTCTTGTTGCGACTATGAGATTTGAACAATTCTTGGCTATTCCACAGATTGCTGATGCAACTGCAAGCCCAAGCGCAAGCTGTTAACTATGCCATTCGAGAATGGGAGGTTAATAATTTGGTTTGCGCCACGTGCTTTGACACAGCACGTTCAAACACCCGGCGACTCTGCACCTGTCGAACCTGCACCATTCCTGAGCAGCTTCTTAATGCGAAACTTCTACAGTTAGGTTGCAGGCAACATATCCTAGAATTGGCACTGGCTGCTGCATTTGATAAATGCCTGGTAACCAGCAAAGCACCAGAAATTGTACTATTCGAGATGTTTCAAAAGCCGTGGCCACTTATTGATAAAACAAAATTTGATAACGCTTTCCCTGATGATACAACCCCAGCAATGATTATCGAGAGCTGGTAAAACTTGTGATAGACTTTTTATTTGACAAAAAGGTATTTATAGAATAGAAGTATGGCTATTTCGGTCAGTTTCTGCTAACTGCAAGATGTTCAACAGGATTGAGAGATCTTAAAGTTTTGTAGCAAAAATTTTTGAAGCAAGCCAATTCAACTTGCAATCAACTTTGAATCGTTTAAGTGGCTCCTTTGCCTAGCGATGGCGCAAAAAAATTATCCTAATTCATTCAGTCTTGCCTATCGCCCATAGTTTTATGAACCTCCAATATGAGTGAGACTTCCTCAGTTCCGAACCATATCGGGAGGACACTCTGCCGACCGGTCCCTACGGTTACCTTATCACGAAATTAAAACATACTTTTTGTATATAAATTTAGATATGGAGATCAATTTCATAACTTTCTAAAGGCTTCGTTTTTTTTTCTGACAAGGCATCTTGATAAAAATCACTTGTAGCGTTTATGAAGCGCTTTTTCGTGCCGCCAAAGGTTGATTCCGAAATTTTGAGGTTAAGGAGCTGTTTAGCGGAGAAATATCAGCGAGCCTACCTGAATCTGCGTTGTCTTTGTCTGCGAGACAAAACTTTCCCCTTCGCCAAAACTTTCCCCTTCAACCTGCTTGGGACGTTTTTGCATATTCACAAGTCTACAAAGTAGCAGGAGGCGCTATATCCTTTAATAATATATCCTTTATCCGCTATATCCTTTAATAATAATCCTTTGCCCTAATTTAGGGTTAAGAACTCAAAATGTGAATGTAATGCTATAAACGATTCGAGTCTTTGGGTTAAGGTTGCCTGTTTCCATCAGAGCGCGAATTCCACTGATCCTCACGACGAAACATTATACACACTCACATTAACTAATTAAGGTCGCGTAATCTTGCATAAGCATGAGCAGATTTGCGTTTCCCAACTGCCACTTTCCGTTTGGTTTGGGGAGTTGGGCGATTGCAGGGTTGAGTTGTTTTCGCGTGACTCGTCAAAGTGCGCTTTTGGTGGAACTGGCATAGATCATTTAGTTGCACTTCATTTTATTTCATTTAGTTGCGTACAGTAGCGCTTTTACACACATACTAGTAACTTTTCCCTCCCAAGGTTTTCGTTTGTAATTAGCAGTATGGCTGCATAGACTTCATCGGCACCGGTTGTTTCTCTATTACTTTCTTTAAGCGAAAAGTTTCTAAGACAATTGTCCACGTTCAATTTTGAATTAACCATTTCACTGACATGAGTTGCACTTGGACTTGAAGATGTAAAAATTCATAAAAATTGTGGACGATTGGGTCTCTACATTCACTCTCCAAGTCAATCTATAAAAGCACAAAAACCTTTCGACCTTTTTCCAATCTGCAAATGAAGTAGAGGCTACTTTTATTGAGATACAGTCAAAAGATAGTAACAAGATAGCCTTTGGCAGAATTAGGCAACCTGAAATGACATTGGATGGTTTCATGCAGGGCTTTATGTTGAAGAACCTAGAATTCAATGTAAACTCTTAAATTAGCATAGTTGCAAGTGATTTCCACGCAGAGATGATCAGCAATTCCTACTTAGCACATGCTAACGCTGATTGATTATATCTTCATTAACTTCGCACGGTATGGAGCATTAAGGGGGGGGGGGGTCACACTGCGCGCGGCGAGCGAGCGCGCCCAATTATCGCGAGCGAGCTCCGCGAGTGGGGTCACACTGCGCGCGAAAAAATCGCCTGTCTCATTAACTTGAAGCACCTCCCGCGAACGGCCGATGGTACGGAGCATGAATTGCTTCTGCTACTTTGAAGCTAAATCTCTTCATGCTCACTGTTGACTTTCTCGATTTCTGTAAGATGAAAGGGCCATTTAATAGGAAAGTTCTTAGTTTCTTTGTATCCTGCTCGCCACGTTGTGGTCTCCGTTTTAAAGAGTTTGTAGATGTTTATTTTCCGTTTTAATATGATGGTGGTTACTGTTTCGTTAGGTGCATGGCGTTAACTATTTTATTTTATTTTATTTTCATTTTATTTTGTTGTCATATACTTTTTTGCGGATGTTGTAATATTATAACTGAATACAGATTTTAAAAAACGCTATTTATTGTAAAGACACTGATGCCGGCAAACAGCTTCTGTAAATCGTTCGTCATCCATCCTTTCTAGCTCTACCTAAAAAGCTCTTTTGGTTTGTGGTGTGTGCCCCAATTTATAAGTTATGACTTATATTTAATCGTTTAACAGTTTCCTCGTTATAAAACGTGTCTACTTTCGGTGACCTTAATAATGTTACGCTTAATCATAAGGAAGAAGGAACGATAATTCTACAAGAAGCGACTGTTTTATGCCTCATAGTAAGGCTGAGTCATGTTTATTTTGTCTTTTTCAGCCTCGGACTGAAACCACTGCCAAACTTCTTGAGAAGAAAACTTCTTGTTATGGTCACGTGCGGTTAAGTTTGAGTGGCTATTGGTTGGGGTCATAATTGGCCGCGCGGCCAATTTAAAAAATAGAACATGTTCTACTCGCTCGCGACGAGACGAGGCAAGGCGCGATTTTCACTGTGCAGTGTGACCCTCTGCATAGGAAAGCCTCTGTTCTAATTTCAGATAATTGATATGGTGAGCGGGCTCCGCCAGTAGGGTCACCCTGCGCGCGAAAAAAAATCACCCATTAGCTTCGAGCTCCGCTCGCGAATGGCCGATAAGGACGAAGAATTGCTTCTGCTTTGCTTGTGCGCTAAAAGAAACCAGAGGAAAAGAAGAAGTTTTTTGGATTCATGATAGTATTTCGAAACGGAAGCAGCTTGGGGAGTATCACCGATTAGTACAAGAGCTGCGTTTGGACAGTGTGCGATTTTATAAATATCTTCGCATGACGCCAACAACGTTTGACGAATTAGCAAGGGCGCTAGGTGCTCGCCTACAGAAACAGAATACCGCATCTCGGGATTCAATCAGTGCTGATTAACGTGTAGCAATTACGCTAAGGTAAGGTATCTTCACAGCTTTTGGAGCCTTGTTTTGAAGAACAAGTTTTTTATATCTGTACAAACTATTGTTTGCTGCTCCGTCCAAGTAGGCGCCTGCCGAAGCGCAAATGTTTGGAGACATAACACTGGATCCTGAGCTAGTGATGGTTGAGGGGACAGGAGTTGCGGAATACGGCTCAAAGGTATAAGCTGTGCCAAACTGAAGTTCATGAAGCAGCAACGACATTTTATTTTCGCTGAGGACTGCTTGTCTGGCGACAATGCTTTAAAAGCTGGCGCCAAGCTAAGCAAAAACATCTCATCGTCATCCTTCCTCTCGGCGTTCTTATTCCTCGAGTTGAGGTATTCTATGATCTGCGAATCTACTGAATCCGCACGCATCTTTTTCGGAAGTGTTGCCCGATGTATGCGCATACTTCCCAGCCATCTGTGATGACGCCTCTGAGCTCGCAACAGATGCGCTACCCTCCTCATCGTCATCGGAAAGGATATTACTCAAGGCAACGTCGACCTCTGTATCTTCTTTTGTCGAGAGGTTGCCACTCGTGCTGGACGTTGAGAGAGAAATATTGATGTTTAAAGAAAACGTTCTCTAAGTTCAAGGGAGACTAATTTTAGAAGAAAAGATGAACTTTCAGTGCAAGGACCGGAAACAAAACATTGTCTTGATAACATTTGCATGCTAATGTGTTACGTTTACAAACCTTCTGGGAAAGGGCTCCAAAAACTCCAAGAACTTAAAAAAATTATCTCGCTTCCTATTTCCTGCCACGGAGGCACTTTTTTGCCCAATTGCCTTGTCGGCTTTTAGCTTCAGGAAGCAATCCATGAGGTTCTTCCACCTTTTCATTGACTTATAAAGTTAATGCGGATAGCTGTATTGAAAATCATTTTCTGCAGTTTTCTCGTGCGGGTTCTTAGCGACTGGAGATTATACGAAAACAATTGCATTCAGCTATCGCGTCGCCAAGTCCACTGTAACAGGAATAATTAAAAAAAACATGTATCGCGATTTGGGAAGAACTCCAAGTGAAAGTGATTAAAGAACCCGATGGGGGAAGTCATTGCTAGAAAAAAAAAAAGGATCTTTCCCAATTGCTGCGGGGCGATTGACGGGAAGCATGTTGTTATGCGAGCCCCACCAAACGCAGGAAGCATGTACTTCAATTATAAGGGAACGCATTCCATCGTACTTCTAGCTGTTGCTGATGCATTATACCACTTCACTTTGATAGATCTGGGTGCTTTCGGAAAAGCAGCACATTCGCGCTATCGAATGTAAGAAAGCAGCTAGACAAAGGGACGTTACAGTTTCCTTGCGACCGGGCCTTACCGGGAACCGGGAAATTGCCTTATGTATTGGTTGGAGACGAAGCTCTCCCTCTAAAGCCCTACCTCCTAAGACCTTACACTGGTCGAGGCGCAGCAAATGAGAGTCGTGTGTTCAATTATCGACTATCCCGCACGTAGCATTGTTGAAAAAAAAAAAAATAGAACAGGTTCTAATCACTCGCGGAGAGACGCGGCGAGGCGCACTTTTCACCCCCTCAGTGTGACCCTCTCCTTAGGAAGCCTCTGTTCTTATTTCCGATAATTGAGCGCGCGCGCCCAATTATTGCTAGTTAGGTCAGCCAGTGGGGTCCCATTGCGCGCGAAAAAATCGCCTGTCTCATTAACTTTAAGCACCGCTCGCGAACGGCCGATAATATGGAGGTGGAATTTCTTCTGCTAGCCTTTGCTCAATCTTTCAAGGTACATCTGTTAATGCTCTCTCACTCTCTCTCTCCCTCTCTCTCTCTCTCTCTCTCTCTCTCTCACACACACACACACACACACACTCACTCTCGATCGACTTTCCTGATTTCTGTACAATAAAAGCGCCATATTGTAGAGACATTGATGGTGGCAAGAAGCTTCTGTAAATCGCTCGTCATGCAGCCTTTCTCACTGTACCTTAAAAGCTCTTTGGTTTTGTGCAGTTTGCCCCAATTTATACGTCTTGATTTAAATTTTATCGTTTAATAGCTTCCTCGTGATAAAAAGTGTCTTGCTCTTCGGACCGTAATAGCGTCAAGCCTTATCACAAGGACGCAGGAACGATGTTTCTACAAGAAACGACTTTGTTATGCCTCATAATTTGGCTGAATCATGTTCAATCAATCAATCAATATATTTCCACAACAAATCAAATGTTTATTTTGTCGTTTTCAGCGATGGACCGAAACTTCCGCCAAATTATTCAGAAGAAAAGTTCTTGTTAGATCATGTGTGCTAAATTTCGAGGGCCGATTGGTTGCTGTCATAATTGGCCGCGCGGCCAATTAAAAAAAAAATAGAACATGTCCTAATCGCTCGCGGAGAGACGCCCCGTAAAGCGGCAATTTGACGCGTCAAATGTCGGACCATTTTCCATTCCTCCATTTTTACGGACCATTGTCAGAAGCTCGATAAAATGAATGCTCCTGCAAGCACTATAGAGATGGTGAGTTTATAGAAAAACTTAACAAAGTTGAAGGGACGTGCTTAATAAATGGCAATGTTAATGTCAACGCATTAACGAATGTTCTCTTGTACAAGAAAACGGATATGCTACATATTAAGGTCACTATTAGGCGTCTAACTATAGCGGTTAATTAACTTTACATGAAAAGCCTTTGAAAACCAGGGGACTACTGATTTCAATGTCCAAGACGGAGAAGTTCTTAATTGGTGAAAAAAAGTGAAGAAAAAAATAGTTATGTGAAAAAAAATATATGCACATTCAGTGACCTCAAGAAAAGATTTTTTCTTTTTTTTTTCGCCTCGCGTAATATTGTAAAGAAAATTGAAAAAGAAGAAAGCAGACTATCACTTTATCAGCATCACTTTCAACTAAATACTCCTAATAAGAAAAAAAAATTGTGACTGAGTCAAAGCAATCATCCAGTATCTCTCTCAGAAAAGTTGATTGTCTTGTCCCTAGCTGAGTGTCTGCTCATGATGATCCATAATGGTAGCCACCTGTACTTTCAATCCAGACTCGAGATGACATTGTTACAACGCAATTTCAAGTCAAATGTAACTTGCAACCCTTGCTGAGGAAGTACAAAACATTGGCTCCAAGGGACAAAAGACTTGCAGCACTGCAGTGCTACCAATGGGTAAAACAAACAGCAACTATTGTTGCTAAATGTTACGTTGATCTACCTGAAGCGCAAATGGACCCCTCAATGTTTTTTAATCAGCAAATATCCTGACGTTACATAAGGCAATTTGTATAACTGTTCTTCAGAATTCTCATCATCTAGTTGTGTATTAAGTTTGGATCTTCATTGAAATCACAGGGTATGAAGCACATGATTTAACATGTTTCATTGACCAATTAGACATAACTTCATCTAATCAATGTTTGTTTTGCAAAAATATTTTCCTGTCGGAAGATAAATCCATTACCATTAAGTAGTGTAATTACCTATTTATAGTCACTCAGTATGAAGCGTTTAACTGACTGCAAACTCTCACAGTATAGACAATCAAAGATGAGTTCTTTTAAGATGTGCTGCCTTTTCTGCATATGATTGTTGCTTTTGTCTGTGCACTGGACACATCTTATAGCATTGAGTAGGTCATATGCGGAGGATCCCCAATATGAATTTTTAGCGATATAAAAAATTGAATGGCTAAATTTTGAATGCATTCCAACACCCATCTTGTAGTACTCTTGTTGATCCGTACGACTTTTATTGGATCAGAGAAGCTCAGTTCCATGATGGTGCGCCCGATTTTGCAAATGTGGTAGGTTTCATCAATGTACACGGATCCCATTGGTGTGTAGTATATCTGTGAAAGTTTTGCATATTTGTAGCAAGTGTAACTTAGTTGAAGCATATTTTGGCTCTAGCTGCCTCTGCTTTAAATGTGAACTTTACTAATACTAAATTTGATTTACTGCCACAGTAAATCAGCTACCCAACCAGTTTTCGTATTTAGGCTAGGAATAAGAGTTAGTAGTCCTGTTATATGCGCGTAAACCTTAATGGCTTGTCTGGGCTGTCTGTAAACTCTATGTTTCAATAAAATTGTTAATAGGCATAGGTCCGTGTAGCTGCTATTGCAAGGTTAGTTTATGCAGTGACTCCTGTTGCTTCCATTAAAAACTGTGCAGCATGAATTCTGTTGTATACTTAGCACTAGCAAGACTGGTCTTGTATGTATGATTGATCCGAAAAGAATGAAAATGTATTAAATCTCCTTGTCAAGATATTTGGATTTAAATTGGTGTTGCTCAAAGGATATGGCTGGGATGATGAGCAAAGTAGTATTTGCAGGAAAGGTAAGGCTTCTTTTCTGGTTTAAAGGTTCTGTGCAACTCCGCTTCATCCTTGCTGTCCAGCATTGTATCAGTGGCTTAATTTGGCTTTCACTGCATGCATTGTATACTTGTAGGAAACAGCTTAGTTAGATGTGGTCTTATCTGAGGAGTATCATGGTTTAAAAATTATCTTCTATCAAGTCTCAACTGATCTAGCTTACGTTGTAATCTGCAGGCTGGTGGTCTGAATTCATTAGCGGTTAGGCACATGGCTAATACACCCTGTCATACATCTGATACTTTGGTTTGCATTATTTGCCAGATGCTATCCTTCTAATATTTTTTCAGTTGTGTTTGAGTCTCTTGTGTAAGTCAGACCTTTCATTTCTAATCCAACCATCCTGCATTTGCTGTTCGTGGGAGCAATTCTCTTGATCATCATGATCAAGAAAAGTATTCAATTTTAAGTTAATAGGAGGACTTTGTAATGAAATTTATATACATGAACTTACACTTAGAAACGAGTTTAAGTTGCTTCAAGGTTTCTGTGGTTTCTGTGGCTATATGTATGTACGTAGATAGATAGATGGATAGATATTTAGATGGATAGATATTTAGATAGATAGATGATAGATATAGATGGATGGATGAATGGATGAATGGATGGATGGATGGATGGATGGACGGACGGACGGACGGACGGATGGATGGATGGATGGATGGATGGATGGATGGATGGATGGATGGATGGAT
>QQSS02176799.1:0-14883 GCA_003687565.2 Craspedacusta sowerbii | reverse complement strand
GATAGATAGATAGATAGATAGATAGATAGATAGATAGATAGATAGATAGATAGATAGATAGATAGATAGGTAGATTGATTGGCAGATAAAACACAAATTATATTCGTAAAGTCGTTAGAACAAGACATTCTCTACGTATCTAAAAAAAAAAATAAACGAAGAAAAGTTAAAAATAAGATGAATTCCATCCGAGCGTAAAAACCGAGGATCACAGTAGCATCGTGAATAATAGTGGTGCACATGCGATCAAAAAACAAACATGTCTTGCAAAACAAAGAAAAAGAGAAGAAGAGAATTGGAAGCAGTGAGTTAAATGTGATATTTTAAGAGCGAACCAAACTAGTGATGCACAAGCAGGAGATCGAAAATCTTACGTGTATAATTTCAGGCTGGGTTTCTTTGGAATAGACAGCATAGGCGCACTACCTAACGTAGTAGGCGCTGTAGGTAAACAATCAATTATCCCCGGTTTTAGATCTTTTAATGACCAGGCACACAGGCAAATAGTTTAGTCAATCATCTTATGCAGCACAGATTTCAGTGCAACTTCCAGGTGTCATAATCGATCATGCAAGACGACAATGCTGAAGAAACCGAAATTTAGCAAGTTTAGTAAGCATAGGGTTAGCAAGGGCACATCCAATGGACGTCCTAAATCTAGGTTTGTACCTACCAAAGATCATGCAAACAAAACGTAACTCTTGTGTTGATAACAGCGGTCCGACAGCAGGTTCGGCTCAAGACGAATGCAATCAGACACTTGATGTATTCGCGACGAGCTGCCAGAAATACGGAGGCTGAGGATAGGCAAGTATTCGATTACAAGGACGGGTTTTTGGTCGGAGGTGCAGTCGACTTACAAACGTCATCCGCTGAACCAAAACTTACTTATCGCTTACTCGCGGAGCCCGGAGGCGATTCGCTTTTTCTCAACTTAACAAGGCCCGCTGAGTCTAAACTTACTAAACGCTTACTCGGCGAACCCAGAGGAGATTTGCCTTAGCTCAACTTAAAAAGGCTCAACAAGGCTTAACTCAAAGCTCGACATGACCAGCACGGAGCCAGGAAATCAAAATAACAAGTATGCGGCTCATTTTACGCACGCTAAGTTGCTCATTCTTCGACTCTTTCGGACAGGAAATAGCAAATCCATTTTCAGCCTCCCGCCTGCACAATTTTCCCAGGATCGCCGCCGTCTCTTCTGAACGAAGGACAAGAAAAGACATAGAACCTTATCTTCCAGTACAACACATGTACGAGTAGGAAAAGGCAACAAAAATTTCGTAACGGAAATAATAAATTCAGCGAGAGCACGTGGACTAGATCTTCCTAGGCAGACCAGAGAGATATAAAATTATACCATACGACAACAATCTAGCGATGACCTAGATACGGCCCGAGTTTCAACATGAAATACGGCAAGGGCAATAGACTATAAACAACTCCGACGGAAGATCAATAAGAATGTTCTTGAAGACGTTTCAGTTTACCGGATGGCTAGCGCGAAACCCACGAGGATTTCTTTCTACACCTTCCTTATACGCGTCCCTCAACACACACACACACACACACACACACAAACACACACACACAAACACACACACACACACTCACACACACACACACACACACACACACACACACACACACACACACACTCTCTCACACACACACCACACACACACACACACACATACACACACTCGAAAGCGAACAACTTCGCGTCAACATCGAGTCAACAGAGAGACGTGCATGCAAACTGTATGTCCTCTTACCTGGTCCATCGCTATACAGAACGCTGACGCCACTCAGTGCGAGTCGAGCAAGGACGCTTGCATAGTACTTTGTCAGCAAGCTGAAACGTGGCAAGCAAATTGCCGATTACAAAACTGAAACAATGAATTGCTCATCCACACTGCAGTCAAGTACACGCTACCATGTTTCACCCAAGCAATAATCCTAACGAGGGGAAAGAAGGGAGAAATTTACATAAGTGACAGCCAAGTAAGCACCCCTGTACGTGTCCATAACCATTGATAAACGATCAAACATCGCACAACAATACACGCTTGCGGTACAAGCTTTAACCATAGACGCCAGTTCACAGCAGTTCTTCAATTTAGCCGCTAACCATGGTCTGTCTATAGAGGAGCCCTTGAGACGATCCTTCTCAATAATGAAGCAAGGCTTGCTGTACTGCGATGCAAGCGCACGAACGTGTTCTGCCGTTCTCCCAGAGTGGGCGCCATTGGAGACGTCTAAAAACAATCAGTTAAAACATCTCACTAAACTAGGTGCAATATGACCGATCACAGTCTCCTAACAGGATTAAGCAACCCTATAAACAACCCTACTACCAAAAATGGCACGCGGGGAAGTTTAGCGCAGCGGACTAGAGCAGGATCACAGTCCTCTTCACAAATAAATGCTACGCATTATACGAGAACCTACAACAACACACACAAACATACACACAAACACAAATTCACCCATGCACTCACACACACACACACACACACACAAACACACACACACACACACTCACACACAACCACAGAGAGAGAGAGAGAGAGAGAGAGAGAAAATAAACAAACCCGACAAACTTTTCTTGTCTACAGCCATGCGCTGACTGACGACGTAATCACATCCGAGTTGTTGCAGCACGATTACATTGACTTTTTGTTTGAGGCGCAGCATGTTGGCAATCTAAGATGACACAAATAGACGAATGCGCATACGAAAATAACTGAGGAAAAAATGAAAGAATATTTACCACGAATGCCAATTTACAGACACCACTTAATAGGCCACTTAGTCATCAGTGGCGGAGCCAGAGCTTCAAGTGAGTCATGAAAGGACCTCAAAGTAGAAGAAGCACGGAGGCCCTGCTTATCTAACTCTGCGAGTGAGGTAGCCGTTCGTAAACCAGCAAAATTTACAGATCGACATACTTGCGAGTTTGCAACGGCTTTTGAGTCCAATAGTATTGTTGGTACACCCTGTTTTCCACCAAGCGCTTCAGTATGAACATCAAGTGCGTTTTCTTGACTCTAAAATGTAAAATATCATATACAATAAAGGGCCGTATATATCAACTCGGTCATCGGGTTCTTGGTGATATAATATGCACGACAACGCGGCGACTTTGCTAGCAGAGTATCGGAAACTACGGCATATTGCAAAGTGGTTGGATCAAATGGTCACACTGCCTGGAGCAAGAAGTGGGGTATCAAACAATCGAAACGAGCGAAACCACAATCGCGGCTACCGCTCTATAAAAATAAAAACAAGAACGCTCTCCAAGGCTAATTCTGAAACTGCGAAAGTAGGTGTACGCAACAAGGAATCAAGACTCCGAAGCAACTAATGATACGCCACATAAATTAAGGATATTAAATAATTTGGCTGCTCAAACCTCTAGCGAGTCATTCCACTCGATTCCAAAGCTAAAAGACGGCGTAGGAATTTCATCAGCAGAATATACTCGACACCAGTAAGTCGCAATCAGGCCCTGCTTTACCAAATCGCTTTTCAGATCTTTCTTAACAGCATCATTCTCAAAGCCATTCGTAGCTAAGTCCTCTTCATCTTCCGAAAAATCTTCAATGTATTTTAGCCTTTTACTGCTCCTCCCAATCGTCTTTTTTACAAGTGAAGTAGTCTTACTTAGGTCATTTTCCTCTACTGGAGATAATACAGCGGTCCCTGCAGGATGCATCGTACCCAGGACTGACACTTCACCAGCGTCATATTCCGACTGGAGCTCAGCAGTCTCGTCATGGCAGTCGCTTGCGTTATCAGAAGAAGAGATTTCGTCAGATTCAATAAGGCCATTGACTTCCTCAGCTTCTGCGCAGTCGTCATCACCAAGCGAGGAAAGTCTTCGATAAAAAAAAAGAAAACATTTGACGCGAAACGCGTTAAAAATCTTAACATTCAAGAAACAAAACAAAACATTTGTGCAAGCTATGAAAAAACCTTACTCGAAATTTCAAGTTTTTTTCTTTAATAAATTTCTCCCCTGGCTTTGGGTTTGGCCAAAAATGTTTCTAAGCGAACAAAACCGAAACGGATTTCCGTAGAAAATCCACCACAACATGCATATGGCAGACTATCAGAAGTGCAAACACCAAAAAATGAAAACAAGAAATGAAGACAAGAAATGCCAACGCCAACCTTTTCTCTGCGATGTTCGCCAACTTATAGCGATTTCTGTGCGCATGAAACTGAGGGCTAGCAAACTTTAGACGAGTCTGCGCAGGGCTCAGCAGCGATTGTTTGTAAACTGCCATCATATCAACAGGACTTTCTAATTGAATTTATAGGAAGAACATGAATGTCAAACAGACAAGAAAAAAAAGAAGACCGAAGTAGAAATCCACACTTAATGGAGTCGGATAATACCAAAAACTGCGGAGCAACTACTAACTCAAATGTAAAGTTAAAGTCGGAAAACCTGTGCCAAGGGAAATCTGCTTTAAACGAGCAATGTTAGATTCCAACACGGAATGGGCTCCTAACCTTTTGCCTTCCCCCGACGCCTCACGACTTCGGGACTGGGTTGAGAAGCGTCGTCTATGAAACTGTCCAACACGTATCGGTTGAGTTCTGTCCCGTCAAGATCGTCGCTAGCGTCTTCGCAATCGCCTTCGTCGACGGCCTCCATTTCTATGTACGAGCTTTGCAGTCTCCTTTTCGGCTGAATAAAGAATCGAAAAATCGAATACATTGCCGACGAGCAAGCTGTTGACCCGCAAATAATACAGCTAACTCACTTCCAGGGCTTAAAGATCAGCAAATCGCTTACGATCACAACTTCAATCCTCACAGGTCCAGTTTACTATATCACCGCCATTCATATCAATGGAGTCTTGCGTCAGACGTGCCTAGTTTTCAAGCAATCTACATTTAAAAACGACAGACATGCAAAAACTGCGTATCTTATACAAACCACGAGAAGCCAATGTCGACAAAGAACACGGCGCAACAAGGATGTTCTACACAGATTGGATAGGGAAAGCTGATTCGAGAGTAGCATAGGGAGCGAGTACCACAGATGCAGTGCGAATTCACGGTCTGACAAGGATCAAAATAGCTGCCAATCGCAAAACTATATTTTAAAAACTAAGCGTTAACAATACTAATAGCACGTAATGAGACTTAACACAGGGATACGAGGAAGCAGCAATCTTTCCTAGGTAACTCTTGCTAGCCTCCCTTCGATGCCGCGCGAACGAGCCACGTGCTATCCGACTGCTTTGGTTAGCCCTTTGTCGGATAATCATGTTAATACGTTTATTAGTGTAAAATACAGAATTCCATTCTATCCGCTACAACTCTATGCCGTATGCAGCCGTGTTCCAGTATCCGTAGCAATATGCGTGCCGACGAACCCGGTAAGTCAATTCTCGGTTTCCGCTGGATGCTGATTAGAAGACTTTGGTGCCATCTATTAAATGGACAGTGGCATGGTGGAGCACGCTCGCCTTTCACGATGAACAAGAAGAACAAAGGACCAGCTGCCGCGTCCTTCGCTGGCGGATTTACAAAACATAACGAGAAGGAGGGTCGTGAAAGGCATTACGGACGTGCGACACGCCCACTAATCGCAAATCAATGACAAGCCACAGAAAATACGAAAAAAGAAGGACGCACAATGGCACCTGACTTACTCTCTTCTTAGAAGGCAAACTACCTCGCTGTTGGCAGGCACGGAATTTTCCTACGAAGCAAGACCATTCAGAGACAAGAACCCAAAAACAGAAAACAAACAAAACGCAAACCTGAAATGCTCAGAGCGCACACGATTGTACGCTACAATGAAAGATTACTTTACTTTAGTAAACTATAACCAAGCAAAATCTTACTTGCAATTTTAGAACAATCCTTCCCACCTCACCTCCTCAACATCAGACGAAGAAATATTCTCCACGTCACACTTAAGACTTCGTAACAAACATCAAAACAATATGTAAAAATATATACTTCCTCAGTACCGACCTATAGCATCGGTCTCAAAGTCATCATCATGATCATCATCATCATCATCATCATCATCATCATCATCAGCAGCAGCAGCAGCAGCAGCAGCAGCAGCAGCAGCAGCAGCAGCAGCAGAATCGTCATCAGGAGAATCAACTTGAATGTGTCGTTTTCGCGCACGTGACGTTGCTGGTCTACGAAATAACGGACTGAGTTTGTCCTCTTTTTCCACAGTTTTAGCAAGATCTTCACGGACTGCATGACGCGGTATAACAAACGACGGCGGAGCCTTGAAACCCGGCTGCGACGCAGACTCATCCACAGTGGTATCTATGATGGCTCTCCTCCTACTCAGCGTGGCTGGTCTGCGAAATAGTGGCGAGCTGTCAAAACTCAAATCCGGATGTTTAACAACATCGCTAACCGAACAGCCATCTTGCGAAGGCGATAACGGAGAACCGGCAGTCTGCGACTCCAGGTTTGCGTCACCCTCGCGCAATCTTCCATCACCGTCCCCTAGACTTGACGTTGACTTCGGTTGCTCCTGATCCACAGAGCAGCCCTTAAACTGAGTTACGATGGCAGGGGAGGAGCAGCGGTCATCAGCAGTCACTGAAAGTATGCTGTCATTTAGATCCACTAGGTGCCAATCAACTTCAATTCCGTCATCTTCTAAGACACTCTCTACATCGCGAACGCGCCCTGGAGTAGGAACATCACGCGTCCAGGAGTAGGAACATGGATATTCCGGAGCACCGGGAATATTGACTTCAAGAGATCGGAAGGAATTGGTGGTTGCGTTGCGGCAGACCTCATCCGTAGAGCAGGAGTTACGGTCCTTGGTAGACTCGCAAGCTTCAAACGGCTCCTTCTCTGAAAAACTGATGTCTTTGTCAAAGTCAGGAATATCTACCAAAGGCGTTTTCGGTAAAGATCCTTCCTGGGCTGGAGTCTTTTCGTGAACAAAACTGTTAAGCAAGCCGGCGTCTAAAGCCAGCGTGGTGTCAAACAGCACAAAGCTGCCAAGTTCCACACCCGATGGAGGCTCGGGTATCGCGCTGATCACGGTTTCAGCAGATCGAAAGGAAGACAAACAGTCAGACGGCATGGCGATTTTTATGGGAGAGCCGGACTTGAAAAAATTATTAACACTTTGCGTAGAGAAAAGACAAGCACTATCCACCGCGTGGACGTCGGCATTTTGACCTTCACCATCCAGGCTCTTCTCGGTTTTGATATCCGTTACCATAGGTACACTGATACGCGATGCGCTCGGCAAGTCAGGTGGAGAGACATTGCTCAGATCCGATGCTTCTACACCGGCCTCCAAGCGGATAGCTTTATCTCCGCCGAGCGGTGACAGGCTACCACAGGCACGTCGCTTTTGGCAGCGCTCGAACAAGGTACCCATCGACTGAGAGCAGAAGCCTATTTGCTGATCACTAATCAACACTTTTTTCATCTTATTCTTTACCCCCGGCAGTTTCCGAAGTATAGGGTTGCCAATTTCTAGGTTGTCCTTCAACCGGGCAGGCGATTCATTAAGCCTACATTCGGCTGCGGAAGGCAAATTTGCGAATTCATTATCGTGCTCAACCACTGCGACGCTAGCTAGGGGACTTATGGTACAAACTCCTTCATGCTCAACTTTCTCACTTTCGAAATCACTTTCCTCTTCACTGATTTCAATCGTAACCCGCCTTTTACTTTGCCTAGCCGAGCTTATATGCTTCATCCTCGAACTAATACTTTTGGTCAAAGGAGGCAAAATTATATCTCCTTTTCTTAGACATTGCTTCAAATCACGTTCATACTGAGCGACTTCCAGCTCTTCTCTGTTCATCTCAATAAACTCCATGACCCTACAGAAATTGTACGTCCGTGTTGAGTGCGCGATAGAACTTGAAGGCTGCGGCGTTCGCTGCCATTGCGACCATTCAGATAAGGACAGTTTGCGCAAAGGCAAGTGATGACAATACGCGATTTGCGAGTCATTCTGCAACTCCTTGCATCTGGGACACGCGTCTTTGCGTCCATAGTAATGCACTCGCAAATAATCTTCATCCGCGCTGCTAAGATATCCTCCAGTTAAGGAGGGTGCGTCCTTCGCGTTGACATTTGCCGCAGGAGAAGACTTGCGTTTCCTGCCTCTCCTAAATCGAGCGATACTGCGCACATGACTGAAAGCAGGAATAATGCGCAAATCCAGAACTACGAATACACTATAATCACATTAATGTCACCTTACACCACCTCATGGAATTCGTAAAAGTAAAACAACACTACTGACGTATTTTCACAACTTCTCTGTAAATTTTTATACGCACTTTTGGGAAAAGAGACTGTTGTTGTTGTCGTTGTTGCTGCTGTTGTTGTTGTTGTTGTTGTTGTTGTACTAATCGTTAGCGACACCGATGGCGCTTTGTCACCAAAAATTTAGTCGTCACGGCCTAGCACAAACAAGTCAAACAGGCTCACCTACAGGGAACGAATTTTTCGACAGTGATCTGCATTTTATGGCACACCGGATTCAAGTGCTTTGGAATCATGCGCGGACTTTCACCATACAGCACGAGGGAGTTTGCCGCGTTTAGCAAGCTCTTATGAATTCCTTTTTTGTTACTTACACTTCGGTGATACACCTAAGGTTAAAAAGCAAGCAAACTAGAATTAAGTTGACGTGACTCATTCTTAAACATTTCTCTTCAGGACTCAGCGCTAGCAATCGTAAGATCTAACGATAACAAGTACCCCTTCGCCTCAACCGACTATATAACACAAAAAGCAGATAAAAAAGGGTTAGATAAGGTTCAGCCAAACAGCAGTTCAAACACCGTCAGGTCTCAGCACTGAGATGAAATACTCATGACCTGCTCCTCTTTGCCTTCGCTGACAAGAACGATGATCTTTCCTGCTCTCTTCCGTCCCGTCCTGCCCATTCGCTGCACCAGGCGGATGGGCGAGCTGGACGCATCGAAGCAAATGATTAAATCAACTTCGCCGATGTCAAGACCCTCCTCGCCAACAGATGTCGACACGAGAACATTATAGCCACCACAGCGGAACCGTTGTATAACCTAGAATCGCGGAACACGAATAACCAACTTTTAAGTCTTAACACACGGTCCATAAACTGTTACGGCCAATTGCTACAAGAAAGAAGCATCGATGAGAAATACCCAAGACAACATACCTCATATTGCTCCTTCTGTGATAAACCCTTGTTCTTTATGCCGCCTGCGCCCTCCTTGCTCGACTGTCCAACAAACGACATGGCCTTAACCAAAGGTTCGTGCTTCGTTAGTACACGGGTAATCTCCTGCACACTGTCACGGTACTGGGAGAAGATCATGACACGCGTGCTGGCAGGCGTCTCGGTACACGTTTTCCCACCAGCCGCCTGCTTCTGATAAGATCTAAAGTGACCCAGAACGATCTCCTCTAGCTTTTTAAACTTCGGGTGACTTGCGAAAGTATCACTGCCTTTCGGAATCGACTTCAGAAGCCTCTGCTTCGGCGTGAGCATGCTCGCAGCGCAAATGCTCTCGTTCAAGGACTGGTCACCATCTTCAGGCTCGATCTCGTGGTGTAGCCTCTCCATCATCTGCATGAAAGTCTGGTTGCGAGAGAGCTCAGTCTTGGTTCTCGGCGTTCCCTTCGCGCCGCTAAGAATGCCTTTGAGAAAAGTGTAGAACGACAATAGGCCATGCTGCTGGATAAGCTCGTACGCGTGATATAACGATATGGCAAGAGCGAAATCCCCTTCGACTGCCCCAACTTTGCTCTAAAATAGAATCGCCAGACGATCTTGCAGTCAAAACGCTAAGGATTTCTTTCAAACCACAGCTTATGGTCCCATTATACAATACAGAATACAAGAAGCTGCAGGAATAAATTTAAAGCTTTTATTTGGGAAAGGAAGCGCTACCTCAGTTAGCAAGCTTACATGATCCTTCGCTAGACAATACATCAAAGACAACTAAGCGTTCGACTGCCTTAACGAGACACGTCGCAAAGCATGCAGAGGCAGCAATGTGTCATTATCATCGATGACAAAGCATGGTTGCTAAACCAAATTCGAATGTATTCAGAGAAATTATTAAAAACTAAAAAGATTTTTTTCCCAGCTCAGAGCTTAAGTGCACCAAAGTCAGGTTGAAAGTTTAAGATGAGGAGGTTAAGAAAATCGGACAGATGATAATCAGAGACAATAGACTATGTGGACTCTGTTAGCTATATTATTGAGCATATATTTTTTTTAATGTACAGGTAGATCAAAAATAAATATAAAAACTTTACTGTGCATGTTTCCTAACGCCTGCAAACGCTAAACCAGTCCATGTCTGAGAGCGCGGGGACAATTTTCCCTTCAAATTGAGAAAACTCTTGAATATTGGCTTTCAGGTCCCACATTGTGATACACTTGGTCAAGGCGGCAGCATAATGACACCTGACTCCACCGAGTTCACTATCAACTCTTCACACAGTGCAATTAACTGCCAGTAACTCAAAAATTAAGGCTTAGCACCAAAATTTTCCATGCATGTTTTCGTCTCCTTGAATAAATCATACCCAGTCGTTTTTTTTTTTCTTCATTCCTGGGTCTTATCGCTGCCAGTTCTTCCAAAATCTTCAAGTTCTACACTATTCCTCGGAGAAACGCAAGCAACTTTGCAGAGTCATTGACATCACATTTCTCATCCAAAGCTAAGGAGCAAAGCCAAAACTTTAGGCTCCTCAAAACTTCATGCTCGTTTAGCTGCCGTTTGATATCGCCTGCGATGTCCTCTACCCTACTTATGCCGGCCTACTAGCGCAGAGGTATCTTTTCAAACGCATCTTTATTCCCATAAGCTTCAGTTACGTTTCTGTATGTTTCCTCTCCTTCTATCAATTTCACGAGCTGCATTCCACGGAACATTCTCACCACTGACTAGAAACAAAGATTTTTTTCCGACTGAAGTAAAAAAATATTTACTCCCTATCAGCTTCTTGAAACAGGGACGTTCGGTGATCACCCTCCTTTAATGGGCGAGTTGAACGTGACACTGACTTGCTGCTATTCATGAATGCCATTAGTCAAACGACCCGCGCACACCGTATAAAACGGATTATGCCTTTATAGCATGCGGGCCGGTCGAAGTCCAGTGGCGGGCCGTATGCGTCCCGAGGGATGCGTGTGTCTCGTGGGCATTGGAATGCCCAGGTGTGCGCTGCACCAAAAACGAAATCAGAGAAGCCAAATCAACAAACTACGCGAGGCTAAGACAAAAAAACTTTCAAACATTCGTTGTCAAAACAACAGAATGAACGAGGTCTGAAAAACAAGATCACTACAAAAATAAAGGCACTCACCCGGTCAAGCGCAGCATTGTTGCTTCGATACTGATCTCTAGCCTTCAAAAGCAGAAATTTTGACACTCGCTCCGGGTCCTCTTGCCAAAGAGCACGGTTGCAGTATAATCTGCGCACAATCGCACTCAGGACCTAAACGAAGCGATTAGTTGACAAATTATTGAACAGCTACTTCAAAAAGAGCCCCTCACACAAATAAAGTCGATATATACCTAACTTATAACACACTACCAAGAAGCCATATGCTTCGGAGAAGGATAACCTATAGACCTATTATATACTCGTACAGTTATTATTATATTTAAATTATATTTATTTCGTTATGGTTAAAACGATTACCTCTACGGAACAACCCGATCATTGACCGGAGAACGCTGATGCTAGACCACGTACGGCTATAAAATTCGGTAACTCGCCGTTATCTTTGAAGATACGTGCGCAGAGCACATTTAACACTATGCCTACGAGCTTTATCACTATATTGAATGTCCCTCATCTGAGCAAAGCAACACTATCTATCGCTTGGTGGCTGCCGAAGATTATTTTAGGGCACGTAGGCAGTCAGATTAGGCTTAGAAAATACCTTAAAAATGTATCAAAAGCCATCCTGTTACCTTCCAAGAATTTTCTTGAGAGCCTGAAACCTTCATGATGACGAATTTAGTATGCGAAAGGGGACATAATATGAACAAAAGAAAATAAATTTAGCTAGTAATTCCCTACCCATTCTTCTAACCTAACACAACAAAAGAATCGGTAAAATCTAAAAGACTCATAATAGCAATAATACACGCATACAGAAGGCCGAGCCTAAAATACCTCTAAAAAAGTTGCCTTCGTTGCCTTCAGATTATCAGAGAAGGGAACGACCACTTTTTCTATGTCCCGAGAGTGTAAATACGGTGCAATATCCGCGGATTCCTCTGATCGAATCTCCACATGGGAAATGAGCAAGTTGTTTACAACCTGCTGTACAGCCTAAATGAAAGCAGAGCAACACCATTTCACCGCTCAGAAATTCCGCGCAGAACTATCCTAATACCTCGGGCAAGTTACAAGATTCAGCAGCCCGTCCATGCTCCAAACGCCAGCGTGGTTTGCCCTGAGGGCTCGTTGGAACGTGCATTCAATCAAACACTGGACACTGGCGTTCAATTGTACGGGCTCCTGTGATATGAGGCCGTTTGCGCGACAATTGGTGTTCATGAACACACCAACTTAAGTGTTCTGCAGTAGGTACGTGCGGTTTAAAGAGTTTTACAGGTCTCAGGTAGATTAGTCCTGCAATGCCTTGAAACTTGAAGTGGTGCTCACACCTAGAAACCGCTTCGTAGTGGCAAAAAGTATTTGGAATCATCAGGCAATAATAATAGCGCCAAAACATTTCTCCAGCATAACTAGCAAATTGACAGTAGCCTATTACAGCTAACTGAACTCAAATCATAACTGCAAGTATAATCCTTCTTATCTAGGAAAGGAAACTTTTATTTTAATTAGGCTTTACTGAAACTTTAACTAATAATTAGGCTGCTAGCACAATCCACTAGCATATAGAAGGTTGCTTATCACTAGATTTACCAGGACAAAAAAATATCATGCAGACTTATCATAAATCAAGAGCCAACGCGAGCAATCAACGAAACTTGAGGATTTCCAATAAGAACACCCTCTCCCATTTATTCATACCGCTATCTCAAGTGAAAGTGATAGTACCTCAGCCTTGGGATAAAACATGGTCGAACCAAAGCCATCAGCATGTCAATACAAAAACTGCAGAGCAACTACCACATATGCTACAAAACCTTCACGAACAAAGCATGTACAAATTTTGCTAAGTCAGACATTCTCCAGTTCAACATGGCGGTCTAACGGAGGTATAGGCAATTTACTCTATTCATTTCATATTCAATTTATTTATTCCATTTCATCGTCAGTCTATAAGAGCCCAAACACTAATGAACCCAAAGCCGATGGGAGTATGGACAGAGTAGGAAAGCAATTACAGGCGCCAACGTGTAATCTTTCAGGTACACAATGCGATGGCAACATACAATTACTATAATCATACACTACAATCATTGCATCTTATTATCAAGACGCTAATGTATCAGTGTCGTAACGCTGAATTGCCGAGGGTTTGCTTCCGCCACATGAAATTACAACCGCAATAAAAAGCACAGAGCTTCCATCGTCTTATACTTAAATAACGCACATTGCTTAATATTACCAGCTTCAAACTAAAACCTTCCATATGCATGTGACCACAAAACGTAACTATCGCAAAGCTACATGATGCAAGGCTTTCCAAAGCATGGCTTGTAAACCAAATTATTCTCTAGGAAACATGGCCGAAGTAGGTTTTCCGCTCCGATATCCCACATCATCATCTCATACAGTAAAATATCAAACTGTTTCAGGTAAGCAACTCAGATGCAGAACAAACCTTCATATCCTCGCCAGGAGTGGCGCTTAATGCTAAGATTCTGAAATGGGAAGTATAGCCTCGCACTTCTTTCACCACCTACAAGAACGCTATACCAAAATCATCTGCAATCAAAAACAACAACCGTCACAGCTTTGGAGCTTTCATCATTATCTGCAGTAGGATAAACAAAAGCCATCCTCACGCAAGAACATCAGATAGATGTAATGGAAAACTTAGGCACTTATTAGCAAAGTATGCTATCAAAAAGGAAATAGGCACCTGACAGTAAGCATGGTTTCCAAGGGCTTTGTGAGCCTCGTCAAAGACCAAGCAAACAATGTCTGCCGCGCAGCAAGTGCCACGAGCTAGATCGTTTTGTAAGACCTGCGGCGTGAGGAAAAATACCCGCTTCCTCTTCCACAACTCAACCCGCTTGGCAGCACTGGTAGATCCTAGAAAAATGAAAGATCATTTAGAATGCATGCGAGAAGCAAATTATATTAAAACTAATTAGCCAGGACATTTGCAATTTCATTTAGATTTACAAACCAAGCTACAAAAATGATATGCGCCTGCTAGCAAGATTATATGATTAAAAGACGATACATAGCAAGAAAGATGGGGTCGTGAAAAAATATCGCGTTCTCGAGACGGAGAACAAAAAAAGAAAAGCTGCAAGCGCGGCAAAATCGAGACACTAGACCATGACGCCACCAACATTAAAATAAAAACCACTCGTGGCTCATTGCATTTGGCGCGGCTGCATTCCAAACTATGCTTTCCAATTAACAGTGCTTCTCAACAAAAGTGCAAACAGTAATGTATTCTTATCAAGAAATTTATAATGTTGATGCATTCGACTACATTCTTGTAATTAACAAGTGATTTATGATTGGCCTGATAGCCGATGACTTCTGATCTCATTAAATTATACAAAACGCTATAAAAATGTCTGCTTTTTTAATCATTCACATGAAAAAAATCATAGCAAGCTATTCATGGCACAGTCTTCTACAGTCTTAGGTAATGTAATTAATGTCACTATACCAAAAACTATGAGAATTCATAGCTAAGCTAGAACATAATATATATATATATATATATATATATATATATATATA
>QQSS02176788.1:0-14883 GCA_003687565.2 Craspedacusta sowerbii | reverse complement strand
ACCCAACACCTACATCAACGCATTCAAGGTCACATGTCGGCTGATAGTTCGATCACCAAACACCTGAGAGCCGCTCACATGCTCGAACCAAAGACAATATAATTACATAATTATTGTCCTCGATTTGTCTTAGTGAGGCGAGTCTTATATAAATGGTGATGTTATGAACAAAATATGGAATAAGAGAGAACGCAATGTAAGGCAGTCTTCGTAAGTCTCTTCTCAGCATTCTGGTGCCATGGCCACTATGCAACAAGCAGTTGGTGCGTTTGTAAGGGGGTGGGGGCAGAGAGCTCTGCGCATACGACCTGGTATTTTTGCAATGACTCTGATAAATATGCATAGCTTTGGTTAAGTTGATTGAATTACCTACTGCTTTCTTATTGAACCTTTTCTTGATATTAGTTCACTTACGGGTTATATTCCAAATATTGTTTTTGTTGATCATGTTGTTCTCGTCAAATCAATTAAAACTCATACACAAATACATGTTTCAGGCTTCTATTCCACTGTCTGATGGGATGTTGATGCCATGTATTGGACTTGGGTTAGTTTATTACTACATAGTCAGGTGTTTTGTTTAAATCCATCTTGTGAATTCGTGGTATTGCCAGATAGCGGATTCCCTTCTTGAGATATGGGATCGTGTGTGATCACGAATCTGCTACTGAACGTTTACAATATGTTTTGGTGCCTTAAGAACTGATAAAGGCCTTGAAAAAGAAATGTGACTTTAATTTAGTTTTTTTTTTCTTTCTGCTAGTTCCTTGCATAACATCTTTAGCGTCTTATTGCAGGTATTGTTTTCCTCTGTCTTTTCTGTTTTTTTTTCTTGGCTGTTGATCTGCATAGGTTGTTATCGATTTGTTCTTTGTCTACTACCTGCGAGAGAAGTATTTGGAAACGTAACTTGCATGCATTTTTTCATTTTATAGCACATCGGCAGCCTCTGCAGGTTTAGTGGGTAAGTCTGTGAAACAGGCTTTAGAGCTGGGCTACAGGCATTTGGATTGTGCTCACGCTTACGGCAATGAAGCCGAAATTGGGGATGCTCTTCATGAAGTATTTCAATTGGGAAAAATTAAGAGAGAAGATGTTTTTGTTGTTTCTAAATTATCATCAAAGGATATGGCTAAGGAACACGTTCTCGATGCGTGTAGATTGACACTGAAGAATCTCCGCCTTGATTATCTGGACGTCTATCTGGTTCATGGACCTACTGAGCTAAAGCATGATATGCCTGGAGGCTTACCCAAGCCCGGAGGCTACCAGCATCATATGGGGTATGATCCGGACAGGTACTTTGAAACCTGGAGGTGTATGGAGCAACTTCTAGATATGGGACTTGCTCGCTCGATTGGGGTCAGCAACTTAACTGTGAAGAAGCTTGAGGATCTTTTATCTCGAAATCCTGCCGTTCTACCTGTCTGCAATCAGGTTGAGTTGCATCCGTACTTGCCTCAAGAGAAGCTATGCAATTTTTGCAGAAGGAAAGGTATTGCGAGATTTAAACGTGGCATATCTGATCGAAACTGAAATATTCCTCTTGCTTTGATTGTTGTGTTTGTTGATGTGATAACAGGAATGGGACTGCATGTCTATTTGGCTGCGACTTTTTTTGCTTTCATTTGTCTTGGATTTTGCTTAGAGTTATTCGTCTGTCCGTGTATCTATCTGCTTGTTTTCGCCAATGTTGGCGAATGACGTTGGTTGACAAGCGTTGTCCATGACGTCCTTTGTGATTTGTTAGGAACGCTATGCCGTTGTCGCCTTAAGTTCTTAAGCCGCTCTTCTTCTAAGGAATCACTATGGTGGCCTACACGCCTCTTGGTAATCCAGGTCGAAGCAAGCGTATCCCTGGCCAGCTCGAGGTGCTTGATGACCCTGTTGTTGCCAAGATTGCGGTGAAGCATGGCTGTTCACCTGCCCAGGTGCTTGAATCTTTTTTTTTGCCTTGTTGCACTTGCTGTATGCCGGCATTCAACCTTTCAGGCGGCAAGGTTCAAATTATGTTTTGTTGTTGTTTTTTGGAGCTTTTGCGTAAACTGTTACAAACTTACCACCGCTCACAGATCAGGGCCGACCGCGGTGGCCTTAGCAAATCATTCGGCACGACTGATTCGTCCGAGTCTTCTCGGTGGCTTGAAAAATTTCTGGACCACTCTCGGACGACCAATGCGACCATACACTTAATGTACCACCGCGGCGTGGTGTAAGGACACTGGTTTGCGCATGTAGGCAAAGCGTGGGGTTTTAAATTGCGTTTAGTCTTAAAGTGCGCCACGGGCTGTCGATGCTATGACTTCTTACATCGTCATCTTCGAAGATGTATGTTGGCTTCATGTTTGATTGTGTATATTTTAGATGAGCTCCTTGTTATGTTATGGGCGTCTCGATGATGACGATATCCAAGCTTTGATAAGAACAGCGTCAATCCCGACGATATAAAATCTCAGCTTGTTCCAATACTAACCTCTTCTTATTTTTTTTTTTAGTAGTAGTTAGTTATTCGCCATCGAAAATATTACAAACATACGATAATACACTTCGTAAAGCATACAAATAAGACAGTTGCTATTAGTCCAGTTTACTTGCTTCCGGGCATGGATCCCCTAGAAGACCGTGGGTCTTTTCATGGGGCACCATTAGCAGAGTTTATACTCTATGGACTTTTCTCAAGGGCTTCATATAATTAGTGTTGATAGGGAAGCCTAAAGAAGGTAAGATACTAAGCTTATGAGGCAAAGGTAGCTTCGGCAGTTAACCTGCAGTGGCGTACCATTGCTTCTAAGTAACATGGGCAATGGTTCCCCCTCAATGCTAAGAAGGAGAAGGGTGTTCTGGTGTATGAGCATTGCTTAATCGCTATGAGGTAGTGTAACAGTTAAAAAAATACTTATTGTGTGATTATCAATTATGATGATTTTAATCTTATAAGAGTATGCAATATTCAGGAGGATACACGACTCCCATTAGGTCTACTCCGGCCTCGACACTCTCGCTCACTGTCCAATCTCCCCGACCTCTATTCACCCAACTCCAAGTATAACCGAATACAGTAAAGAATTAAGCACGTGATCAAAGCAACCAATAGAACGCGTTGTAGCCAGTCAATGACGGTAAGCATAAAAGAACATGCTCCTCTGATTGGGGTAGTTGCTTGACTCTTTGAGTTTTTCCCCTTCGCCTGCGCAGATGCTCATCGCTTGGCATGTGAACCACCAGCGTGCAGTGTTGGTGAAGTCAGTTTCGGAAAGTCGTCTGAAAGAAAACCTCGCGGCCGGCTGCATCAAGCTGGAAGTTGGCGATATAAAGGAACTGGACGGTTTAGAGCCAAGGCATCGGTATGTCCAGTTGGGGTGGGCTCCAAAGGAGGGTGAGTCACTCGAAGAGTTCTGGGACGGCGAGTTCCAGTGAAATTCTATTGGCTATAGACAATTTGCTGTTTGTTTTCTTAATCAAATTTTTTTTTTCTTGCGCTCTTTCCACTATCTTAAGTTTGCCGGTCGATTCAACCATGCGTCTGAGTTCAACTTGAAGTTGTCATCGTCCGTATGAATTGGATTTTGCGGGTTGCTGGGAATTTTATTTTTTATATATCTGTTATCATTATTACAATAATTATCGTTTTTATTTTATGGTTGTTAGGTATCAAAAAAATTGTTATCAGTTGCATATGCAGTCAACTTTGGGTTTTGAATTGTTTGAAGTCTAGTACCTTTGATACATAGTAATAAGTCAGGTTGACGTGAAATTAGGCGCTACTATGGAAATCATACCGGGTCTTGCAGCACTCCTCAAGTAGGATTTGTTTTGGTATTTGTGGTTTCCTATTATGTCATGTTAATTTTATTTAAGGTATTGGTTAACTTTGGGGAAAAATCAAGGAATAATAAAAGCGAATGAATACATCTGCATCTTCTGTATTTGTTGTTGTTGGCTTCTATTAACCGTCAAGGTAATTGCATAGTGCTGTGTAATACTTGATAGAGATTTTCAAACGAAAATTTTGTAGCTAGGCAATCAGGGTTTCTTTTTACAACGAACGAACGCCGTTTGCCTAGCACGACAGTGTAAAAGATAAACCCTTCAACATTCAAATTACATGACCTATACCAACGACGAAAACGTATTAATGAACATTAAAATACGTATTTCGGATGAATATCTCGACAATAGCTCCAACCACATCTCTCGAATGCCACACTTTAGATGGCAAAGACATCACGACAAACCAGGTTTTGGACGTTTCTGAGTTGCATTTTTTGGGGTCAACAACTGAAAATATGCACAATTACCTATAAATATACACGCAATAAATATAAAAAGACTGACTAATAAAATGAAAAGCCGTTCCTCGACTTAATTCTTAAGAACCCCACTAGACAACTACACATACGAGATTTGGGCGGACAAGGAGTTTAAAGACATAGAATGGAAGGCACTTGGAGAACATCGAAAGCCCATAAAAGCTGGTGTCACGTACATAATACAACATAATAAGGCATAAAGCAAGTGTCTTTGTGTGCGTGTATGTGTGTGTGTGTGTTTGCGCGCACGCGTGTACATACGACGTAAATTAATACCCGCGCATACGCGATCGCGAGAAGACTTCCTTAGAGCGTAGAGGACATCTTTTCTATTTGAAAATTGAAAAAGCTGCGTCATACTGACCGATAGACATCGGTCATCAAGCATCGACTTCTTTACTTGGGATGTGAGCGCATGCCATAAAAGATACAAGGGCATACCCTGAACTCAGCAAGACAGCAAGACACCCAGACGCTATGCGCAAAGGGGCCTGCGACACACCCGTAGGGACATGGGCACAAACAAAGAGACACAGGCAATACATGTCAACGCACGTACCATGGATTGATACTGGGACGATAATAATAGATGCACGGATCATCGCCCAACGTGAAACCCGGATTGCGCGATCACAAACTCGGGTTTAATAATAAACAGCCGGCCTTAGATATTGATGGCTACCCAGCTAATGGATACCAGATCTATCAAGCAATGAACGCTATTGCAACACTTGTCGAGCACAAAGCAAAAAACCCGTGCCTTAATCTGTAGCACAATCCTAGCAACTCATACGGACGTAAATTGAGAAACATTACCTTGCCACCCTCTGATATAGCAATATTTCAACATCGAAGTGACTTTTCGTAATATTAAAAAAAAAAAAAAATTAGCAATCCTCTTAAAAGCAGACAACTGCGACTAAAACTCAAACCACGTAGCAACCACTAAGAACATCTACATATGGACGATATTACTCCAGAGCATGCACGTGTTGGCAGACTTCATGAACTCTGCCGTACCCACAGTAAACAGCCATGATCAAGCGAAAATGCACAAGTTACGTAAGGCGCGGAGCAACGCTTCCTTAAACGGCGTTTAACCAGCAGCTACTGCTCGCGTCTTTCTCGATCAGATCGGGCAAACTACGATCCTGACACTTCAACGGGCACTAGCACAAGCATACATTCACCACGCACCAACCGTGAACGGTGACGAGTCGTGAATGCTGGCGATAGCAATTACTGGCTCTTAGAATCATCAGAATCAAGGTGAGGCTATTCACGCAACGGCATATGCTTGCGCTCTCGCGTTCAATATTGAAACGTATGTGAGCACTAAGATCTTTCGGGAAGATCTCGTGGCAGAACGGAAAGGATGGGTATCCAGGCCACAAAAACAAGACGGTCTGGTTGGAAGGCTAGTATCCGACCTGCGCATGTCCCGCGTAGAAGCTGAACACGGACGTTCCCTGCATAGGCGTATGGGGTGTCGGACAAGGATACATGAAGTCCATGTCCGCGCTTGGCTTCACCCGGTTCATTATCGGTTCCGAGGCACTTCGAGTGATCTTCGGAAGCGCGCGAATGATCGATTCGATAGATGATAGAATCTGGAAAACGGAAAAGTTCGCGACAAAGAGTCCGGTCGAGAAAGGAAAATCCGGGTTTAACTGCCAGGACAGAAACTGCAGCAAGGATTATAGATCTCGAAATACGGGAACTCTTACAGTTCAACGCGAAGTAACCTGGAATACCTAAAACCTCTCAAGAAATTCTTAAGACTCTCTGAACACCAACTTTTATCTACCACATCCACATAGATGACCTTAACACTTACCAGGCAAGACAAACATTCAATTCTTCATTATCATTATCGCAAAATCTACAATAGAGGACCACACCGTCTTTCTTACCGGGGAGAACAAAGGGCGCTGGTCTCTGTCGTACATGATACACTCCGTGCAGAGTCGTCTCAAGGCTTTTGGACAGTCGCTGCGGATTTTATTTACGTCCGGCCGAAGATAACCCCGGCCAACCATGTAAAGGATCTAGAAATAGAAAACAAGCAAACGACGAATGAAAACGGCGTGACCATGATCAACGAAACAAACTTTTCCATTTCTAATCACTCGCGAGCAGAGTAAGGTCTCATTCGCATCGACGCTATGAATCACATGCAATTAAATAATTAGATATATTTAGGAATAATTATGGAAATGCATTTAACGGTGACAATGCATTACTAACATTAGAAAAAAAAAGGCGCGGGCACAAATAGCTAATCGAATAATCTTTAATACTTTAGCAGCGACCTACACAACTACGTTACGCATTTAGTATAAGTTTTCTAAAGCAGCGATGCAGAAACATGAAGAATGACATAAAAAAGAAGAATTACTTTCATGTCTCCGCAAGCAAAGCTAACAAAACATAGAAATAGTTCACCGCTCAATTCTAATCTCAAGAACACAAACACGGGCTAAACTAGAAATTAAAAACAAGCCACGCGACTTTATGTATATGTATGTGTATGTGTCTGCATGTAAGTATGCATGCAGTGAGATTATGCTTCAATATTCCAAGATGGATATTATTCTCTACTTTGACGCGTGTTCGAGTTTCTACGTGAATGACTGAGTCTACAGGAAGCGTCTTTACAAGACAAGAAAGTAAGAAAACCAGGTCATAATAGGTAGCCTTTTAGACGGTTCTGACACGATCAGTTACCCGAGAAAAGCCCCCGGGCACTGGTACCTGATCCTTGTTGCCGATATTCGAGTACGGCAAAGAGTTGGACAGAAGTTCGAAGATGACGACACCGAACGCGTAAACATCCGATTGGAAGGTGTACGGCATTTGGTCTTTCATACGGATCACTTCGGGAGCCTGCAACAACACGAGGAGGAACATCAGCAAATTTTCTGAGCAGAAGAAAAAACATGACGGCGCATAGTTCAACCAAACCAAAGCAACGCAACGTTGACATCTGGCTGGCCGTTGAAAATGACGAGATACTGGTATAAACTAAACCTTTTGACCTCACGCAGGCATGCTTGACATCTGTACTCTTATATGTCGCAGTTGTCTTTAATGTTCGATGTCCTATTATTTTATTGTTTCCGTCGAAGGAAGTCAAATCATGGCACCGTCAATGGTCGCACTCACCATCCAAAGAATCGATCCAGAAGGCTGCTCGCATCCGTGCTCCCCACCACTCCACCTACTCTTCACCGTGGCCAAACCGAAATCTCCGATTTTCACTGCGAAATCTTCTTGAAGAAAGATGTCTAGCACCCGTCAAGTCGGTAATCGCAGTCACGTGGGAACTGAGAACTCTGCGATCGTGATGAAAAAAACACAAAAGCAAACAAACAAAAAAAAAACAATAACAACAACACTTAGAAAAAGAAACGCTGAAGACACAAGGACTTCCTTTAACAACAACAACAACAACAGCAACAACAAAAACAACAACAGCAACAACAACATAAAGGCTTGGCTCCGACCAATTCAAGTGCAAGGCGGTTCAACTCAAACGCGAATGAAAAATAAACACTTGAAACACTTGTTTTAGCGTATCGCACGGCGTAGGTCGATGATTCGAAAAGATACTGTTCGACTTGAGATCCCTGTGAATGATGGACTTGGCGTGAAGGTAACTGTGCGTAAATGAACGAGAAGACATGTTTATTACACCATCATTACACTAATTAATTCCGGAGGAAACCAAACAAACACAAATTAAGGACCAGAAAACCGCAAGTTTCACCAGAAGATTACTTCGCGGACCTTAGATACTTAAAAAAAATACCTATAGAAAATAGGCTAATAGAATTTAAGCTAACATGCAATGTGTTCTGTGTGAAGAACTATCAAACTCCTCAACGCGACGGCGAAGTACAAGTCGCGAGCAGGGTTCGGAGCTTGCTCAGATCTAGTGCTGATCTAGTGCTTATGTGCAATCCGGGACGCACTGATCATTTTCAACAAACGCATCACTTACTCCATGCCTTGGGCCGTCTGCCTAGCAATCTCAAGCAACTTTATCATCTCAAATTTCGCGTCAAGGACGTGAAGGTGCTTGTATAAGCTGGACCCTTCGCACCACTGCGTCACGATGCAAAGCCTCGGTCGCGAGATGCAGCCCATGAAGAGGAGGATGTTCACATGCCGAGTCTTGCGCAGGACGGCAACCTCGTTTTTGAAAGCTTGCAGCTGATGAGGATTCGGGTCCGTCACGTTAAGCATCTTCACGGCTACCGTGCCTAAAAATATCGAATAAAGACACAACAAATACGAATCATCTTCGAAATACATACAACCCAAACAGCAAATCTATATATTTCTACATACGATGCTAAATCAGGGCCAGCAATTAAAAAAGACGACCTAAGCACCCTTATAGCGTAGAGGTGCAATCTTATCTCTCTCTTTCTCCTTCTCTGCGCAGTTTCAGGCAGGACCAAAAGCAAGCAATACGATCATATCACTATAATGTACGATGATCATTAAAGACCATTTAAGACTCTCGATGGCATAGCAACCATAAAGGTTTCGGCGTTACAGAATTTTCAGAACGAAAAATATTATACCTAGTCCTCACTTAAAGAACTAAGAACCCGGTCATTAGAAAAATAACAATTTCATCATGGCATTTTTTCTCTTGAAACTTACTCATCTAGCTCGGTAAAATCTCTAAAAGGCTGAACAAAAAATCTCTTGGTCGACTTAATCGGTCACCCATTGCAAATGACAAGGGCTCGTCATATAGGAAGCAACACCAATTAAACAGCTGAAGGCAATACATGAAGGACATGTGCTTTCGAAAAATAAAACAAAGTACAGTGTATCCGAATTTGCCTGGAAAGAAAAAGGCGGGAAAACCGGATAGCAAGCATACAACAAAAAATAAGTAAACATGAAAATAAAAAATAAGGAATTTCAGAATGCAAATAAACGAGAACGTACCATGCCAGAAGCCTTTGTATACGGTCCCGTATGATCCGGAGCCGATGCGCTGCTGCACCTTGACTTCATTCCCAGGTATCTCCCAGTCATCGTTCGAGTCACGACGTGCTACACGCTACGGGAACACCGCGAAGACGATCACGTTAAGAAACTCCGATACGAAATCATTAAAGCATAGAAAAGAATCGACATCTTGTTCAACAAACAGGAGTGGCAGCGAAAATAGAAAATGAAAATGAAAATGAAGAAAATGAAAATGAAAATGAAAGTAGGAGCTACCATGGCTCATGCCTTACCGAGCGGCGAACGTGGTCCTCCGAGTGCGACTTGGAGCGGTGTCTGTTTCGCACCGGGTGCAGCAACGAACCTGAGGATAGGTCTCCAGACGTGTGGTGAAAGGTCGAAGTAGTAGACGGCTCCGAAGGTAGCGAGGTAGCCGGCAGAAACGTGAAGACGCTGCCAGCGTTGTCGAAATGCGGTGTGAACAATTCGTGCAGCTGGCTCGATGGTCGCGGCTGACTGAAAACCCGTCTATAACCGGCTCCTTAAAAAAAAAAGCGCTACAGATTGATCGATAAAAAGTGATCCACTAAAAACGAACGAATGATCAACATCTAGGTTGCACGGACATCGATAACGAAAAAAAAATCATTTAATCACTAAAAATTATATGGAAAGCTTACTGACAGCAAAATTAACCTCTGTCGTGGCAATACTCGAACAAGTCAGGAGAAAACGGATGAACATTTAAGCCTAATAGGTGAAAACGGAAGAAAACATTGTGGAAAAAGTGGCAACGTCAACTAGAGGTCGACCGAATCTGCTTTTTCCGTTACGGCCGTAACCGAAACTTTAACCGAAACTGCATGGCCGTAACCGTAACCGTAACTTTCGCCGCAAGTGATCACTCAATTACCGCCGCAACCGAAACCGAAACCGAAACTTATGCCTGTCCATAAACTATGTATATGCATAAAGACATCAAGTTGCGCATTTACTCATTAGTGATGGATTAAATAATAGTTAGTTATTACTCGTTGAGTATTCTATTCACTTGAAGCGTCCGTCTGCGCGCACGCGCATCGAGCCGGTCAACTGACGGCAATGATTACGTCATTTGCATGCTGGCGTCGGATCGGCTCAAACGGTTTCGGCAGTACCGAAATTGCATTGATAGTTACGGCCGTAACCGAATAAATTCCGAACCTGTAAATCGACGTGCGGCCGTAACCGAAACATCTTCAAAACCTCGGTTTTGGCGCCGTAACCGAAACCGAAACCGAAATTCGGTCGACCTCTAACGTCAACGCCGAAAAAACGAAGGCCCGGTTTAAAAAAACAAAACAAAAAAAAAAACAACAACTGTAATAGAAAATGTTGAAACTGTTTTCTCACCAGAAATGGTGGCCGCCTGGTGATTCTCGCTACTAATCACCCGTTCAAAGGCTTCCTAGAAATAAAAATTTATTGCCTGGAAACCAGGTCGAAGAATTCTCAAATAAGCCACAAAACAGGGAGGCAGCCACATTCAGCCATTCGGTTCTTTAAGATCGACCCACAACACGGGGCAGGACTTGCCCGAGAAAACAATGTCCATGCAACATCATGATCATTCCCTGAGCGTTCACACAGATGGTGGGCCCAATTTCCAAAGATTGTGTCTTTTTAAGGCAGAACAAGCGCCAGGCGCGTCATATACCATATAAGGGACCACGAAATCAAATATGAAACATCCATACATGTCAGCATGCATTATACCAAATAAAGGATCACGCAATCACATATGAAACATGGTGTCAGTATGTCTACACCAAATATAGTATAACGATATCAAATGTGAGACATTCATACATGTCAGCATGTCACATAACAAATATCGGGCCACAAAATCAAATAAGAAACATCCTCGTGCGGATTCATCAAACATCTAGGAAGGGCTTACAGTTCCTTTAGGGTGTCAAAACTTATATAAGGAACGCTTCGTTGAATACGAGTGAGACAAAGAGGCCTTACATGAAACCAAATATCGAAAGACTTATAGTACCTCCATTTCGTGCGGTCCCATACCAGGCTGGCCGATCATGTTTACATTCGGCGCGGAAAGCGAGCGCTCTCGCGATCCAAGAGGACGAGGCACGGCGGGCATGTTCGGCAAAGTAGCAGCCTGGTTGACCGCAAGCAATCTAGAATAAGAAATCGTAGCAAAATGTCCAAAAGCTAATCTGTCCGATGAAGTCGCACTTCAAAAGCGTCTGTGCTGGAAAGCATTGCAGAGAACCTCCCATCGACCCGATTCTCTTCCTCGCGCCAGCTTGTATTTCTTGCGGATAATTTCCAAACTCGAGTGCGTTATGGTAAAACTCGCAATAGCGTGCCGGTGTTGCCCGCGTAACGGCCGACCACGAAAACTCGCAAACACGCGAATCGTAGCGAATTCCTCGACTGAAGTTTAAGTCATGGAAAAGACATGCCCCCATAAAAGACGGAGCTGTAAGTAACTCACAAATCCTTAGACGATACATGTACTCAGCAAGAAGAAAGAAACACGCTCTTAAAATTCTACGAAAATTGCACGGAATTGCACGGTGGTGACTATCACAATTCTCGCATTGCCGGTCAGGCAGGACACACAAAAGCCTTCAAGCAACCCCATCGGAAACGCCTCATCTAACAAGCAGCTGGCATATAGTTGGACTCGAAAGCACAGAACACTGATACTCTTCATTTATTTTTTTTTTTTCAAAACAAGTCAATGAAAATTTATAAGGAAAGACGCGCCAAGTCACTGAGAAAATTGTCAGCAAGATCGACATTCAGATACGCTGGAAAGCATATGTTCTGAGATGCTCGTCAAAAATGCTTTGCTTAAAGGTGAAACATTACAAACCGTTTGTAGAAATGATAGTGTTCGGCTTGCTGACACAGGGATGGCACCTTCTCTGCACATTTTTGGTGAAATCGATAGCCGCACGTCTGACACCTAGAACAGATCGAGTTGTGCCTACGAACGATCGTCACAGACTGCACGCATGTCCACCACAAAGAATTTTAACAATCAGTAAATCAATCAAGCAATAAAGCAAGGAAACTAGCAGCAGACCCTGTCACGTGCATCAAGCAGCAACTTAAACATGCCCACATGACCTTATTGATAACTACCATAAACTTGTTCACACATTAGAAACTGGTTTGCCACTCTTAGTGCAGGCATGGCAAGTCAGATGACATCCTAGTTACGAGAGCATACGGTTTGGGGCTTCCCGCAACTTGTCTCAGTGGCAAAAAAAAAAAAGGATTAACTCGTGTGCATCGCTGATTATCTTTAACTCTATTGAATTCATCCAGCTCCACTGAAGAGGTTCATCCAGTCTGCAGCATCACCGCTAATAACACCGACTGCTCCTGCAGATACGTTCAAAACGAGCACTGCCCATGCGAGGCTTGCAGCGCAGTCGTTTGCGTGCCGCGCTTTCCTGTATGCCAGCCAAAGGTGAGCTATGTAAGAATATGGCTTCGTCTTTTGCCCAAACAAAGCCGGGTCAAAAACAGCCGCCGGATAAGAAGGATGGAAACGAGTATTATGGGCATACTTAAATATGGCCGTAGACATTGATAAACGGAAGTGCGGTTGTGTCGCGAGCGAATTTTAGGACGATCAAATCAAACATCTAGCTTAAAAGATTCTTACGCAATTTCGCGGCTCCGATCACATGAACTTAGGCTGGATAAAATACGTCTAAGCCATCTCTTCTCCACCTGACTATCTTCCTCCTTTAACTTTATTCTCTCTTCTTTATTCTATTAGACCCTAATTAACTTCCTTTTTGCAATGATACCATTTGATTGATTGTCAGTTAATGTCAGTTACTTGCAAAATGGCTTATTTCTTCTGCGCGGATTGCGCTTCTCGTGTAAGTGTTTTGTTTTTGTTTTTTTAGTGCCGATCTGAAGTTTCGAAGAAGGAAAAAGTTTTCAAAACATGTTCTTTAAATAAAAACAAGTTGCTCTTGTAATAACGATAACAATTTATAACAATGACAAAAAAAAAATATTTTAAACTTTGATGATGCAGCTTTTCAACGCGGGTTCACCAGAACAATCGCAAGGAATGGCCCGCAGAAAAAGCACTGTCACTCGCTGCAAGCAGGCTTGGCAGGGTTACTGACACAGTGTCCACCAGGATAAAACTTTTGCAAAACAAGAAAACAGTGCAGTGTAAGCACACGTTCATGATCATTTCACGGAGCACAGAGCATCTCGCTGATTTACATTGGATCGCTTTGTGACAATCTGGTCTGGTCAAAGCTTGTCCCCACTCAAAGCACTTGTGGGGAGGGGGGGGGGGGCAAAAATTAGTTTACTTCCTTACGGTTTGAGACAATTTCATCATAAATAGTCACCGACCGAATCGAGAGACCAGCTATAGTTCCTTTCCAGAAGTGCCTGTTGGAACCCTCCGACAACGCCATCCAGTGTTAGGGTGGTTGACAATCGAGGCAATTTAAGCTATTAGCGCTACGACACTTCCTACGAGTAGGTAAGGTTTGATAGACTGTTTCTTTGCGCATTACCAGGTGCAAATAATAAGTATAGCAATATGGGCATTTGTTTTCTTCTTTTAATTTAACTTGTTTTGTTTTACATCGACGCCGCACAGATTGCCTGTAAGGGTGACTGCAATTAGCGAGCAACTATTTGGGATGCGTAGCCACAACCCCATGTAATCCCTTGCTACGCTGCGAAGGCCTTTCTGACCAACAGCCAGGTAGGTATCAACGTGCTGATTCCCAATATATATCGTATAATATAATACATGAGGGTATACATAAAGATCGAAGCATTGGCATTTAAATAGCCGTTGCAAATGGCGCGTGTCTGATGGGGCGGCTACATCCATAGCATACGTCTTAAACAACAGAATTGAATCACAAACCTAAACCCTTGAAAGAGAAGCTTTCTGCAAGCATCACAGAACGCCAGAGTGAAGAACGTCTTCCGAATCTAAAGGCCAAAGTTGAGATACAAGAGCAAGAAAGGCACAAAAGAAAGCTCATGTGGTCCGATAACCAATTAGACCACAACACAAGCTAGAACAACGACTCGACCAGCATCTGCACAAGCACCAGCAAATACAGACACACATCACCAAGAGGTGCAAAAACGTGACACTACCAAGAGCCACTTCAGTAATTGCTGCGCAATAGGCAGTGCAATGCACTTCAAATACAAAAAATTTGACGCCGGACTTACAAAATTGTGTGATATACTCTGAGTGGAAGGCAAATCTTGATCCACCGGTTCGACAGATATCTAGATAGAAAAGAGCTTAGACGGAACCTGCTTACTTGACTTCAAACTTAACAATACATCGGCTTCTAACATTGACAAAAAGTGGATACATTCTCAAAGACTATGTACAAAAAACTCATCGAACCACAAATACTGCATTTATTGTACTGCGTGTATGAACTGCATGTACTTACGTATCTACTTACTTATGTATGCATGTATGTATGTATGTATGCATGTTTGCATGTATGTATGTATGTATGTATGTATGTATGTATGTATGTATGTATGTATGTATGTATGTATGTATGTATGT
>QQSS02176777.1:0-14884 GCA_003687565.2 Craspedacusta sowerbii | reverse complement strand
GGCAGGGTCACAGCTGTGTGACTTCTGCCACAAGTGCGAAGGGGTGCACAGACCCAACAACCTTCCCCCGTGCAAGCCTTGCAAAGCTTGTCAAGCACCTGAAGCATGCCCTCATCAACCTAGATATCGCCCTGTACCTCCCAAGAGACCAGCCGTGATGTCAAAGACGCCCCCACCAACCCCAACGAAGAAAGTCACGGTCGATGAAACCTCGACGACAACTGAGCCTCAACCTCCCACATCAACTGAACAGGAGCAAACATTAGCGCAAGTCCGCAACCCCCAAGAAAACGCGATGACACCCAGCGAAGCTGTTCTGATACAAGCTGCTGCGGAGCCGGAGCGTGGAGACCAACTCGCTACAAGCGCACTGGCGGAAATAACCCCTATGCCGCTGTCGTCATCAGATAGCGACAACGGCCCCTCTTATATTTATGACGATCGATTTTCTACTATCCTGAACGACCTTCCCTTTAGACCCTCCCGGGACCTGCCGAAACTTGCGGAAAGCTTGAAAGCCCCAATTGAACACGTGCGAGAAGCTCAAGCTGCAGCCGCACTACTGATCGACCCAAAGGCGGATCTAAATGAAACGCAAAGGACAAGACAAACCTTAATTGAGGTCAGTGAGGATTTCTTTCATACTTTGCGCAGGGAATCAATGCCTAAGCTTTCAGCAAGGATTTGGAAGGTGGCAGAGGGTCAACCTTCTGCACCTTCCAAGCCCAGCCATGATGAAGGCTCTTGAGTGAGTTTTTCTCATTACCTTTCTTCTGTTATTGCTATGGCAGCGCCCAACAAACATCTAACCAATTTAAGTCACATTGCACTAAACGTTAATGGTTTGAGAGATAACTACAAAAGACAACATATTTTTCAATCCTTAAGAAATTTAAAGGCAGACATAATCTTCCTTCAAGAAACACTGCTTATGAACACTCTAAATGGTCAAAAGAATGGGGAGGTCCCACAATTTGGCATAATGAACCTATCGCCGCATCGTACAGAGCAACCTGCGGTGTTGCCATTTTACTGGCGACCCATATCTTTACTTTGTGCCGATTATACGATTCTGGCCAAGGCAATTGCAAACCGCCTAAAATGCGTTCTTCCACTTCTCTTGTCAAGCGAGCAAACATGTTCCGTCCCTGGGCGGTCAATATTCTCAAATCTCGCTTTGGTAAGGAATGTCATCCAATCAGAAGCATCAATCCCTACTCTTATTAAGTCTTGATCAGGAAAAAGCCTTCGACAAGGTAAACCATTTTTTTGTGGCTTATCCTAGCCCGAATGAACTTCGACCCATACTTTACAAAGTGGATTAAAATTTTATATACGGGTATAACATCTCTCATACAAAACAATGGATTCCTCTCAAGACCGTTAGAAATATTGAGCGGCGTTAGGCAGGGATGCCCTCTCTCAGCAATGTTATACACCCTCTTTATTGAAACGCTTGCACTTGCCTTAAAGCAATCCACACATATTCGCGGTTATCGCTTCGGTCGCCATGATATTCGACTAAGACAATATGCTGACGATATCACTTTCTTCTTGAAGGATGATTACTCTCTGCCTTATGTTTATGAAATCTTGGACAAATTCCAATTAGCCTCTGGAGCAATCCTAAACAAAGATAAAACAGAAGGCATTTTTCTTTACACTAAACTACAAGATCGCCTTACCAAACATATTAAATGGAAAAATAGCACAGGCATAAAAATCTTGGGCATATTCTGTTTTTCCGGACCTCTTAAGGGCAGCCATTTTCAATTTTAATGAAAAACTTCTAAAGATAAAGATTACTCTGACACGGTGGAGACAGAGGACACTTTCCAGAAAAGGCAAAGCTCTTGTTTGTCAACTCCTTAGCACTCGCAAAGTTTTGGTACATTTGCCTTATTCTTCCACTACCAAAAGTCATTGAAACGGAGCTTATTCGGACTCTGAATAGCTTCATCTGGTGTTATGAACCTACCCCATTGATAAAATTTGACCATCTGTATAAACCAGTAGCACAAGGCGGTCTAGGAATTCTGCACCCATCTTCACAAGCCATGGCGTTGCGGCTTGAATTTGAAGGAAGTATTTTCGACGTAAATGGAGTTAGCATGCACACAGCATTTGCTAAATACTGGATAGGCTCATCGCTTAAACTAGCGCAACCTGTGCAGTGGAAGCATCTGGCAAACAACTTGGCCCCCACCATGTTGATGCCCGAACAGGAAGGGTCTCCGCCTTTCTACCTAGATATACTAAACTTCTTTAAGAAAAACTCAACTATTGTTATGCTAAAACCAGCCTATAAGCAACCTCAAACGAAAACTCTCTGTAATCTACGCAGGCAAGACAAAGACTATAGCATTCCAGCCCAATGGTATTGGACATCACAAACGAAGTTGCCTATAAGCTGGCAGCAAGCATGGGCAACGTCTTTCGACTCTTATGCGCCTAACCAAATTCAAGAAAGTCTATGGAACTTAGACACCGTATATTCCCGACTTGCGAGTTGATGAAAAAGAAACTTAAGAACCTCCAGAGACCGAACGATCTTTCATCGCCTTTGCCTTGTAAAGTATGCAAAACAGTCGAAGAAACCTTCAGCCACTGCTTCGCTGAATGCGCAGTACCTTAATATGTTTGGAAAAAAGTCCAGGCTTTAATAAATAAGATAACTGGGTCGCAAACCAATATTGCACAAGCTCTCTTAATGCTTGGAATACTGAACCCCCAATTCACAAGAAGCCAACAACGGCTCATACACACCATAGTCATAGCATTCAGTATACATGAAATATGGCGAAACAGATGTCAAGCCCATCATGAGCGCAAAATAATCTCGGGGCTCCAGGCTTGGACCGCCATCACAAACCGCATCAAACATACTCTCTCTTTACACTTTGAAATCTCCCGAAAGAAATATAACATTTTAAGCGTCCAAGAATCTTTTGCTGTAAACGCGGCGTTATTCTCTACTGAAAGTGGTAACCTCCTCTACCACTTTTGATTCCTTGCGCATTGTTGCACTTACTTTCTTATTATATTGTAACTTTTTATTTGTTAAGTTTTGGGATATTTTTAGAGTGAACTACCCCCCCCCCCCTTACGCAGTACCTTCTCTAACGGCTGCACCTCCTTACCTCCAGCATTCATGTTTTTATTAAATTTCTTCTGCTGCAAGCCCTTCTGCTTCTTAGCCTTGCACTCAGTGGCTACGCCAACAAATTCGCTTATATGTTTAAACGGAGGCTGGCGATGTTTTATGGATAACCCGCCCTCCTTGTAAACCCGTTTTCGTGAGTAGTAAGCAAAAGCAAAATTACTGAAGTTCTGTGGAGATACCGCCTTTGGATTTGCTGCGAGACGCCTAAACGACCTTCTTTTGAAAGCCTTTGTTTTTAAGTATTCGTAACCATGCTATGGAGCAGGGAAAGAATGTATCTGTTACCAATTTTATTTTTTTACATGTAGATGGAATTCATTAGCGTTATGAATGTATGCTAGGATCCTTTGTGAAAGATAGCGGCACCAGCCCTTTCGCTGGTGCTGCCGGGTAACCGGACAAATAAAAAAAAAAAAATAAGTCAATCGTTGAAGCACGCCAAGTAAGAAATACAAGCCATTGCCATGCACCTCAAAGAAATAGAAAATATAAATCGTTTTCCAGCTGAAAAACTCTTCACGAAATCCTGCTGTACCTAAGCTACCGGACACCGAAAGACCAGACTGTCGAAGGCCAAGGATTATTTATGCAACGGGAAATTGCCATACTTAATGAAAATGTAGTAGTAAACACAGATTCCAATGATCGCGGTCAATATTTTATTAGCCACAGCATTGTGAGATCCTGAAGTTGTCAAATTAATTAATTCATTCACCAGATTTGTCGCTAATCTTGTACTAATGATATGGGTGTATCTGTATTGGTACTTTGTAATTGTATAAGGTTACCTTGTTTGTATACCGTTGTGCGTCGTGTGGTACTTGTCTTTACAGGTGTGGCAAGTTTATTGCAGTTTATGATGATGATGTTTTTCTTTATCTAGTTTGATTTTTAAGTATGTGCGGGTTTTGGGCGTTCTCCCACTAATTACCTTTTACGATCGATTCTTTATGTAGCAAAATAGTATTAATTTAGGTTTAAAATGCGTAAAAACAGAGTTCAAAGACAAGATCTACCGTCAAAACCACTGGCCTTCTCTCTCAAACGGATCTACTTCGCGACAAGATTATCGAGAAAATAACCGAGAATGCATTCGAAGCCGTTTTTATTCTTACAATTGTGTGGGTATTTTAGTAAAAGCAGGAAATCGCAACGATTCTATTTCAAAAATATTATAATCTAAGTACTTAAATAATACATTATGAGAGAAGAATTGGCCGTAGCAAAGATAGTATTTTAGCATAGCCTCTAGAGGATCCAGGTGAGAACCCGTTTTGATTGCCTTTCACGATAACAAATGTGGAGCATGATCAATACCTAGCAAGGTAATACATGTACCCAACTTGATTTTGAACACCCATCAACATCTATCATCAACAGTAAAATACTTTTTGAAATCAAGCAGATCCGATTTCAATCAATTTTTAAAGCGCTCATACTATGCTTAACACGACACGCGACCTTCGATAACCCTTGAAAGACTATAAACGAAGAAAATAACTCGCACCGAGTTAGGACATTGTTTTGACTTAAGCTACGTGTCGGAGATCTATGGAGGTTGAACGAGGTCTTAGTCATAACAACTACCTTCCAAGTGATTGAGTGTTCGGACGCGATGTGCTTTCAGCTTTGCTTGTAGCTCCTTGAACCACAACCTTGTGAGATGCCTTCATTTTCGTCTCCAAGTCCAAGACATATTTCGGAAAAATAGATTTCTCGTCATGGCGTACTTTGAGTTTGCTCACAGCAGAGTTTGTAGCTGCTCTTCCTTCTCTAAAGTGAGGACTGCACATTTTTAGCAAATCTGGCTTTTCAATAGCTGGAACTAATGAGATTCTTAGAGCATTGGCAGGTCTGAAGACCTGACCTGATGAACCAGAATCTCTGTCCTTAGACCTGAGGATGTGCTTAGCCTTTCTCGCTTCACCGTATGCTTTACCAAGAACTGTTCGATCCCAAACGGCAAACTGAAGGAGGCTTTCGTCTAGAGCATCCGGAAACAACGGCTTCAAAGAGGGCTTTTCATCAGGAAGCACTTCTTCCTCAATATCAAGCAATAAGCTTTCTTTGCCCTCTGCAAGAGATGCAGTATTTCTTGTTTCTATATCTAACGGAACTAAATCCTCATCCGTTGCAGTGAGCGGACGCCTGAGAATCTGCCAGCGGCTATCCTGTCCGAATACACCTACTAATTCCCCGAGTATGGTGTGCATTTTGACGCTCGCATCGTGCGAAGCAGTCACGACTAGGACCACACCGTTCCTTTCAAGCACCAAAATGGAAGAAATCAAATCAGTATGCGCATTAATTTCAGCTACCATGCAAGGTGGACTTCGCTCAACGCCTTTTGTAATTTTGCAAGGTTCGTGCAAACTTATATTATCTTGAACACAGTATTTAGATATAACCCACACTCGACAGACACCACTGTGGGATCCTGTTACTAGATAATGATTTCTGGCATCAACGGCACCTACGAGCGACTCGGCAGCTGAATCAGCAGTGAATACACCTAGCTGCTCACCAGTCAGCGTGTTCCAACAGCATACGACTCCATTTCCGTGACAAGATAAAAGATCGGCAGTAAAGGGATTCCTGCTGGAACGCGCTGCTAGGGCTATTAAGCTGGTGACTATAGTATCTAAAGATCCAGTATTTCTCGGACAATGTTTCTCGACGTTGAAATTACTTGAGCTGTCGGTTTCTAATATTTCCGGAATGGCCCCAGGTTTACTGTAAAATTGGCCACCGTCAGAACAATGCGAACGCATGGAGCAAGCTGAGCAGCTTATTTGGCGTCCACCGGCTACCAACGCTGGCAATGCAGATGGAGCTTTGCAAGTTTTAGAAGCGCTTTTATTTAGATGTCGAAAAATACTCTGCGTAGCAATATTCCATAAAACTATTTCACCATTGTAGCCACCGGTAGCTAGCAGACGAGGTTCAATGAACTCGGCTGAAAATATGTCGCTCGTGTGTTCTTGGCGCCCTTGCCACTCGCAAGGCTTTACCGTGCGATCTTTAACCTTGCTCACATCGAAGCAACATACCTGCCGACTCCAACCTACAGCCACTACAAAACGTTTCAAGCAAATTATTTGACCAATGTCGCAAGACGTCTGGTCTGCCGTCACAAGCACACGACAGCAATTCCCATTGAAGTCCCATACCTTGACGCATCCGTCTGTGCTGCCAGTTAGAAAAAAAGATTTGGATGCATCCAAAGCAACACACGTTATCTCAGAGTCTCCGTGAGCATTTTTGAAGTGCTTCACACGTTGACCAGTCTCAACTAACCAAAGATTTATGCAAGAACCTTCGCAGACCGTGACAAGTTGCTGCAAACCATCGTGGTAAGCAATATCAGTAACAGCAGACTCGTGAGTGGTAATGCGCGTTTTCGTGTCGGCTTTTATACACAAAGCCACAAGCTCCGCCCCAAACGAAGTCAACAAACTCGAGTTAGCTGCATCAAAGAACATGTTTATATGACCGTCTGGCTTCTTTGGGAACAAACCGGAAAGGCGCTGGATGCATATCTGCAAATTAACATCCCATATGCGAAGAACGTTGTCCTCCGACACACTGATCAGCTGCGACTTCTCGTCCATGAATTTAACAGCTACTACAATTTGCATGTGACCACGAAGAACACCCACTGTCTTTGAAGCAACGTAAGGATTCCACAAACACACCAAGTTGTTCACGCCGGCAGTTGCAATAACATTCAAACGCTGGTGATAGTCAAAGCAGGCTACTCCCATCGCAATATTGAAAGTGAAGGTTCGCACCTCGGCGCCAGACTTTTCAACCCAGCCAAGCACCATGGAATCACTACTGGTTTTTGAGCAAGACACAAAGCAATCAAGCATAGGCAAGTACTTCACTTGTCTGATCCATGCAGAGTGCGGGCGATAGGTCATGTGGCGAACAGACGGATAACTCGCCTTCTTAATATCGAGAATATGAACAGCGTAACAGGCCTCCTGAATGACATCTGACTTCAAAACTTTATCGAATAAGCCACTACAACATGCACTAAAAAAGAGGCAATGAACATTCCCTTCGGTATCTCCGAAGACGAGAACCGCATTGTTTGGATTGTACACGTTGTACCAATAATCCATACATAATGGAGTATATTCCATGCCATATATCTTGTACTGGCAAAGGAAATCAGTCTTGCTACTTAGGTCATATATAAGAACCTCTTTACTGGTCGTTGAGAGTGCTAACTTACTTATATTCGGCATCGCAATAGCTGATGTAACCCACAGGTCCCGAGTTTTAATTTCTTCGGAATCAACATTAACATGGGTTCTTCTGACTACCATGAAGTCCATATTTAGAAAACAAATGTGGCCATCCCGGCTGATACTGCAATATCGAGAGGATTGAGCGAGTTTAATGATGCTACATATGTAGTCTCTATGCAACAAAGGTACTATCTTTAAATCTTTCCATTGTGGAACATATGAAGCCTTAACTTTGCCCTCTTTTTCGTAATACTCAAGCAACAGATAGGCACACAATTTCTCCCAATCAACGAGGCCATCACCAGAACTATCTACTTTGTTGAATAGATCGCAGAAGTCAGAGTGCGTTCCATGCTTTGGCACAAGTACTGAAAGCAAGTCACAAAACCTGTCACATGTCAATCTAAGATCCTTAGTCACACTGTCTTCGACTACAGTGAATCCTTCCTGAATGCTTAACAAGTCACCAGCAGTGAGACGACTTACAAATGTAGCATTATGTGCTGTATCCATATGCCTTTTGTGTATCTAGCACCAAGATAACCAAGAAGAAGGCTTGATTATGATGTGAAACAACGTCTCATGTAATTAAATGTCAAATCTTTTGAATGCACACTAGACTTACCTAGGAAAAAAAACATGCAAGGTACAAAAATAAATTTCCACAACTGCTTATACATGTTCTATAAGCAGCAGCATCTCCCTGTACTTCAAGTCAAGCCAACAACAACATAGTCTTAGATTTCAGAAACTCCAATCGCATCTCCATTCGGCTCTTCAGAATATTTATTAATAAATTTTATTAGAGTTTGCTAAAGAATACTGAAGCTGGTGTTATTTACTGGACTTACATTTGGGTGGACATAGCTATAAAAACACAACAACAGGAATAGGCAAAAGATGTTTAATCATTGAAACACCAATTGTTAAAATTTCATTGCAAGTGATTATGTTGTGTGCTATCAACTGTGTTCCATGTAAAGAAGCTGACAGTGTCTATTAGATGTGGGAGTTAGCTGTGCTGGAAGCAGATACTGCGCCTTTATATAAAGCAGTTGCACACTAAGTAGAAGCAGTGTTACTAAATAAGAAAGACTGTTTTGGGGTGGTACAGACTACTATCTGAGTGAAAGCCATATTTAAATAAACTCATGTCATGAACTCTGGATGATGAAATAATTAGCGAAAGAATGGGCAGAGGATTATGACCAGGATGTGCGCATAGGGTAAAAATATTGAAACGTTTAAGGAGGAGAAAACCTAAGCTTGGGATGTGCTTATCCAGATATGTGAAATGAGCCACACTACGCAGGAGGATATGCTTGATCTTTCCATTATGTTTGTTTTTTTTTTGTTCATCACAGCATAAACAAAGTCCGTTTGAAAGCTTTAAAGGCAAAAGGGATAGGGGCTTTGCAAATTAATTTAAGTTGACCAAACTATTTCCTAGTCAAAACATATGACAAAAAACATATTAAGGTTATTATGGGTGATTTCAATGCTAAAAATTGACATTAATCACACAAACGGTGGCTGATGGGAGACAACCTTGAAACTATGTCAGTTAAACTCAATAACCATGAAGAAGACTTATCATAAGCAGCTTGACAGCGACCAAAAATTTTGAGCAAAGCTCAAAGGATTAGAACAAGAACATACATACATACAGATATGCCTAAGGATTTAATTAAGATGAAGTATGCTTCTGGTTGCAAGAATCCACCACGTCAATAAGATCTACATGATCTTCTATGAAATAATTCCACTTTTATAAAAGCTCAAAGCATTGCAGAAAAAAACACCTGCACATCAAGACAGTAACAGTACACATTATATAATAGACTTCCTGCTTATAACCCATCTCCCCAAAAAAAAAACATTCCCAAGAAAGCTAACCCAAATAGGGGCGATGACAAATGCCCTACGTTTAGTTTGCAAGACACAAGGCAGAAGATCTTGTGTCAGCTCAGCCTAGAACTGCATGCTTCATGGTAAGTCAAAATATTTTTATTTGTCATTCTATGGTTGTTGCTGTTCCTGATGCAGTTCATTTATAGAAAAATCCACATCGCTAGGCACAGAAGACAGGCTTATTATCAACTGCGATATCCACTGACTCCATCGGCAAGGTTTGCTTAATAAGGCGCCATGCTTGGATAGTCGATTTCACAAACTAGATGATAAAACAGCGGGAAATAAATGTATTTAGTGTTTCAATTATATTATCCAGAATATAATATGCTCTACAACATCGACACTATTACCAGTACGTTGCCTTGAAACGCGGCTGGCACCTTCAAATACCATGGTAACGAAGACACGGTAACAAATAGGACCTAATATGGCACCGCAAGCAGCGGCCTACCACTTCGAGGGCGTCAAACACTCCCAAAAGCGAAAATAAATGTTATAATATACATATATAAAAATACACATACATTTGAAAAAATTCAAAAAATTTTACGACGAAGACTAAGCCCTTAGAGGGCTTTGTCTGTCGCTAGCACATTATTATGCAAAACTAGCCCAGAGAGTGTACATAAATCCCTAGCTTTGACAAGGCTGCTACATGAAATACGTAACAGTGGAGCGCATTTTGTACACATTCGGTCAATACTGTCTCTGATGAGCTAAATTGCCTCACTTAGAACCATACTCATAAAATCTGTTCGAAATTGCACGTTTCCGAGCGCTATGAAGCTATCTACAGACATCCCTTACTGAAATCCAAAAAGTCTCCTACATGACTTAATATAGACCTACTTCTATTTGCTCTTCATTCAAAATTTTTGACAAATTTGCAGGCTTAAAATTATCCACTTTTTTGTGGAAAGAAAATCTCTTCAAGTGAAACAGTTTGGCTTAAGCTGCTGCAATCGATTAGTCATTTTGTCCTAGTAGAAAAAATGACAAAGACTATGTAGCTCAGACTATGATTAAAAGGGCTTTATTTAAACTTGCTAAGACCTTTTACACTGGAGACCAATTCATTTTGTTATCGATGCTAGAAGTGTATGGAATTACCAAAAATTCTGTGCAATGTTTAAAGAACTATTTATCTGGGTATGTAAGCTAAATGATATAAAATCAGAAATCTTTCCAGTTCCTTATGGAGTCCCAAAAGGTTTCATTCTTGCGTCATTACTGTTTTTAATCTGAGTAATGTAATGCCTTAGCTCGTCGCACTTGTGAAAGTAATTGTTTTGCCTATGAAAGTGACATTTAGATATGAATATTACTTTTCTGTCCAATGAAAGATCGATGCTCTTTTCTCAAAATCATTCGTAACAACTGTGCACGAGGCTGAGGATTTTATGTTCCACGAAGGTTTTTGTTGAGTCTGAGAGTAAAACCGGGCTGAATACTAACAATTTTGTTATTGTAATTGGTGACTTAAAAGAAAATACTCAGATTCATGTTGCTGGTGAGTATGTAGAGACCCTCGCAGATGCATAAGTTAACTTTTGATATTGTAAGATATGTTGCGATATGCCTACTGGACGTCTGATGAGATGTTATGAGACCAGCGTAGCTTGCTTCCATGTGGTGGGAATAACATCTTTAATAAGGAGTTCTTTAAGTTAAAGAAGAACTCCACTGTTTGCAAGCGGATAGAAGACATTAGGCACCGTTATGATAATACATTTGTCGCAAAGGAAAAACTGGTAATGAAAACTGAGGTTAGTCTGGATTCATTCTCGGCGCAAACTTGATTATCTGCGAGATAATAAGAATAAAAATTACGACATGTAAGCCTAGTTATCTCAAACAGCCCATGCATTAAATAAAGCTGTAATCTATGAGTACCATTACCATTCCATTACATCTAAAATTTGGTATAAAGCTTGTACACATATTGTTAACGTATCTGCTTAATTTTATATGATAAGGACTCGTTAATAAGCGATATGAGAACGGACAACTAGCTAAAGATTTGTCGCTGGTTTTCTTAAGATTGACAAATCTCTTCCCAATAGACAATCCAAATTAGGCAATATTAAATATTTTCTGGTATAATACGAGCTAAGTTGGGTCAAGATAATACAGATATGGAAGTTAGATGGCGCAAAGACAACGATGCGTGTTAGGAAAGTATATCAGAATTGGAATATTTTGAAAACGGCTTGTTCGTGAAGAAGAATTTTTAAAAGATTCACTTTGTTTCCGAATAAAAGACATGATATAATCACATACCATGTCACAAAGGTAGCATGAAACAAGATTTATGACAAACCACACAATCTGATTGCATTTTTAAATGTTCATATGCTTCAGAAAGCTTGCAAATTCATGGATGTTACCTGCAACTCGTCGACGTGCTTTTGATTATTGGAGGATTCCATGAGAACTTGCATGGCAACTCAAAGCCATCGCATAAAGCGGGCTTCAATGTTCGAAGAGGCGGCACAACTCTTCCAGTTGAATCCAAGAGACTTAGGAAACTATCAGGATCTCGAACTATGGTTTCTCAAATTTCGGATTTCGGAAAAGATCGCTCGTTGTAGCAGATCGCAAAGCATACGCTTTAGTATGCCAAAATTCATGTCCATTTTCAGAAGCTTTGTATACTGCAGACTTGCGAAATGTCAGAATGGACCGTGCATCCCTTTACCCAATTTTCCTACAAATACGGTTTCGGCGAGTTCTGGTAAATATCGGACAGTTCTCTGGCCTTTATCGCATCGGAAATTCATTTATCAAACCCAAGCCATGCCAAAAAAGAACAAACGAGAAACATAGGAAAATGAATAAGAAAAATCTTGATGTCTTCATAATAAAGGCAGGTCAAAGGCAGGGAGAAAATTAGGAGGTAAGGCATTATTGTCTGACTGACCTGAAAGCGGATGGGAAGCACAATTACGTGGCATCAAACACCAAGGATCACTTGCCCCTGAATGCATTTCATATCTGTGAGAGAAAACCCGTGTCAAGGAGATACAGAGCGACACATGAAGGCACAGATAGCAATGATGTACCACCAAGGCATCGCGTATTGTTGGCAACATGGTTTTGAAGCCACGTTTGGTAAGCAAGTCGCTTAACATCGATTTGTTGTGGTTTAATCATTCAAAAAGAGTTAAAATGCAACGAAAATGAGGAGTAATACAAGCTGATAGATTGAATTTGAGTGAGAAAATTAGAAAAGAACAATAATTAAAAAGTCCTTGATTAACCCCTTACCAACCTAATAAGACTGCACAACGGTTTTAGCGTTAAATTGCATGATTAGCTCTAGCTTCCAGTCCATCATGCTCTTTTTTCTTTGATCTGCAAGAATTGCTGAAATCTGCAGCAGCCTTCCCGACTAAAATCATTTCTTATCTTCGCGACTACCAATCCTTCACCAAAGAACAGCAACTCGAGCGGCTAAGTTGAGCCGAAAAGGAAAGAATCAGGATGTAGACAAGATTGCTTTTGTGGTAGCGTTGCTTTAGAAAAATTAGGCAATAGAGACTTAATAACCCTAGCACAGAACATTCTAGACCGCTACGTTCACGCATCAAAAATCAACAAATTCATGCAACAAATTCAACTTGTTATCAGGTGAAAATAGGAGGAATTTGCTTCCTTTTTAGCCAATGAGTGATATTTAGAACCTTCAAGATGAAGGTTTGGAAGATCCTGCAAACTTGCAGGTGGAACGTGATGTCACCAAGATGGCATTGACGCCGCTGAATGTTTCGCAAACACGAACTGATTTAAACCGACTGAATTACTTGATTTGGATGTTCAACTTCTTGCCACCCATGAAACCCAGGATTAGAAGGTTACTTAAGAGCTCATTTACAAAGTTCGTTGTAGAAGACTTTCTAGTGGTGTTTGCATTGTGCAATTCTTTTCTGGTGAAGACACAACAGGTGTCAAAAACATCAGCGCGTGGTCTATCTGTTTCTTGTGATACATGTTAGGATCATGATGCTGCGAACTTCATGTTTACACTAAACACGAACGTGCACAAAAACGCATATCATGAATATTTCAAGCATTACAGCGGCTTGAGAGATGGCCAATTAAGATTTCTAAAGCATTGCTCTCCGCACGTTCTTAATTTATAAGGTCGAGGAGTAAATGTCCTTTTGAATTGCTATGGTGACAATGAGAACTAATGCGAATGCTTCTATTAAGAGCGATGAATAAGTAATGACACGGAACTGAGCATACCCTGCTCGGACCAGTTTGCGTCCACATCTGCAAAGATTTCAGCTTGAGCTCCAGAGGTGCTACCACCGCTAGAATGAGCACCATACCTCTCAAAGCTAAAATTCTCACAAACAGAACCTTTTGCTACTGTTAACTTAAATCAGTAAATTTAGAGAGGCATTAACTTTTAAATGACTTCGGGTGGATAGGTTTCAGTCAAGTTTGAGTACTATCTACTAGTTTGCGAAGGTTTCGAAGCCAGCAGCAAGATCTATAAGTCCAGTCATGGAATCTAAGAGTGGCTGCAAACGTCGACCAGGTATGTGAACGTTAACGTTAATGCTGATGTCAGCGCTTGCTGGTTATTAAAATATTGCTGTAAGTAAAGCTCGTCTAAGAGCAAGTATCGTAGGCAAAACTATTTTCATTTTTCGTGTGAGTGACCTATAAATGGCGCGAAAGAAATGCGTGACATTCCTGACTTCCGTATTCTGACGACTCCAGTAGTCTGTTTTCACCAAGTACCTCTACAAAACGCTTGGCATGGCTGTTGGCTCTTCAGTTTCAGCATGAAACGGAGTCTCCTCTAGTCATACGCAGTCCCGCAACACACAAACGCGTTCACACGCACATACACTAAAGCACGGGGGGGGGGAGACTGCTCGAACCGAGACCCCCTTCTATAGCCATATTTCGAGCTTTATATATCATATGAATATAACTGCCAAAAATAATTATTTAAATAAGATATTGCGCAATGGACATAACAGTCCAATTTATTGCACAATGTACAATTATACATTGTAGTTCAATTTAAATTATATTTTCCGTAAGTAATTTAACGAGAATCATGAAGTTGGTCACAATTCTTTACAATTTCTTTGAAGTTTGACTCAAGTTCAAAGGTTTAATTTCTCAGCACTAAATGTAAGTTTGTGTCAGCTAATCTTAATTTTAGTTTGGCAGCCGCGGGCTACAAAAATCTGTGTGACGAGCCGCATTTGTCCCGAGTTTGCCCAGCCCTGCACTAAAAGAAAGCCGCGAACACGACTAACTGCCGCGTTCATGCGAACTTCCATGATCCGATAGCGAGACGGTAAATACATGGACCTGTCACAAATGACTGCCTATGACTCGAAGGTCTGCGCTCGCAGATAGAGCTACACGTTCCAGTGTCAATCCGCATGTTAATATTATTGTCATCTCCATCATGAAGTCGAACATCGAGTTCGAGCATCTCATTGAAAATATGTCAGCCAGATATGGCAACAAAGCTACTCAATGCATATGTATATATATATATATATATATATATATATATATA
>QQSS02176766.1:0-14885 GCA_003687565.2 Craspedacusta sowerbii | reverse complement strand
GTATGTATGTATGTATGTATGTATGTATGTATGTATGTATGTATGTATGTATGTATGTATGTATATATGTATGCATGCCTGCATGCAATATCATGCGGACGCAGACATAAGCCAAGGGGAACAAAAAGCTTCCAAATATTTTCTATAATTCAGGAATCACACGGCTTTTACGACAATCTACATCTCGCTGCAAATGCAAATCGCTTATCCCCTGACACGCGTCACATTTTAACCTAAGCCTACTGACATCACTACATGAGACACCGGAACACTGCACAACGATAGACCTTGATAACATGAAGATCTCTAGAGTGCAGGAAAGCCCGTTAAAACCTTGGGAATCTATCTCAATTTTTTTTCGCACACAAAAATGATGACCGACAAGGAAGCAATCAGAATGCTATAAGTTCACGTAAAAACGGAGAAATTGTAGGCTACGACATCAAACACAGACAATGACAAAGATTTTAACAAAAACAATAACAAAAACAATAACAATGTCAGCACAATCGAAAGTCAAGCCCCCAACCGACGCGGAATCAACCTCACACTATTTAATTTTCTATTCTAAAGTCTAAGCATATCAAAATATCGCAATAAATCTATATCGAATAGCAAAACAAACATTTCAACAAGTGCATATTGCTCATACTTTACACGACATTTCAATGTAGACCACACATAAAAACGTCACTAGGCGAAGAATTAATTTACATTAAAAATAAACTTAAGGAAGGCCCAGAAAACCAGTCAAAAAATTAGTTTCAGAATTGATAAGGGCAGGAGGAATACCTGAAATTGCAATTCGCAAAATTGTCGGTAAGAACATACAAAAAAATATTTTATCAGGGTGCTACACTCGCAAGTTCCGCAGAATAAACGCAAAAGATGCCAGCGCGGTTAAAAATAGCTAAATGGCGACTCTGAAATGGCATGGCGTTCGTGGCTTAGAAACTAGAATTCGTCGCTTAGAAACTAGAATTTTTCGCTTAGCTGTTGTTAACTACCGTGCTGTAGAGCACGGTATTGAAAGATGGAGCCGGAAAAAAAAACGCACTCAAAGCAGATGAAGCCAACATCGAAAACAAAGGCAGTACAGAAGCAAGACGCCAGTGACGACCTTATAAGGCAGCACGCAGCTTCAATGCACTACTGCTCAGTGCTTATACTAAATTCGTAGTTTGCGCAAAGCTGAAGCCCTCACAAGTCACGCAAACCCCCTATAGGCGACCGGGGCTTGCGAAAGTTAACCTCTAAAAGCTCGGAAGGAAGGTTGTAACCACTTCAATATGGAACGTGCCGTCTAGTAGATGGTCAAGCCCCAAACTAACGTCCAGTAGATTGTAAAGCCCCAAGCACACGTCTAGTAGATGACAAAGCCCCGAACACGTAGATCGTCAAGTCCCAAGCAGACGGCCAACAGAAAATTAAGCCCTAAGCATACGTCCGCATGGTAAAGCCCCAGGCACACGCCTAACAGAAGGCAAAGCGTAACCACATTGAAAGGGTATGCAAGCATCCTGATTTCACGGACCTCGAACTTGCAATGTCTTTATAAACTCAATTGCAGCGCAGAATTGCATCCAACAATAATACTCTTCGCCACTCAAACGGCTCTCGTAAAACGTGTTGACGTACTGTTTCGTCGAGAGCAGGTTCGGCGGGTTGGCCCGGATCACCACGTACACCATGACAGGCATGAAGTCATCAGCGCCCTGATCGTGCTTGTCCGACGCCATGCTGAGTAAATTCATGATGGTGACACAGCAACGATGGATGCAACGCAGCTTGTCCACGGCCGTCTACGATACAAAGATGGCGTCAACCTTCATTGATGCATTGCCACGTGTGATCAGCCATGTACATATACGCATATACATATATGGATATGCTTTGGGAATAGCCGTTTAAGAAAAAGTACTTGCAAAACAGTCCCCTCGTCTAAAAACAGCTAGAAGTGAATTCCATCATATACTATGTATATATATATATATATACATAAATATATATAGATATATAGTATATACATACTATATATATACTATAAATACATATATACATATATACATACTATATATATATATATATATATATATATATATATATATATATACATATATATATTTATATATATATATATATATGTACATATATATGCATACATACAGATATGCCTTGGGAATCGCAGTTTAAGAAAAAGAAAGACTATACTTTTAAACGCTTAAGCTACTCATAAAACAGTCCCCTCGTCTGAAAACAGCTAGAAGTGAAGACCGTCAGCCAGGAAAGCAATACCAAATCACGAGCGTTCACTCACCTTGTACGCATTGACCATGAGCAGCTCGGTTTGCGCGGAGGGCCACGGGGCTTCCTTTTGAAAGGTCTACAAGAAGAACATCCTAATATGAAAAAAAAACCGTAGTGCTGAGCCGCGAGAAAGTATCCGTGAGTCGTTGAAGTACCCGGACGAGCACGAAGCCGGCAACTAGGAATTTCGTGCCGATTGTACATGGAAAATCATGGGAATAATCCCACGGAGGATGATCAGGATTGGCACGCGTTCGGGCACAAAAAACAACAACAAGCGATTCACGTCAATCAAAAGCAATAGCTCGCCTGCTAAGAGTCGAGAACGGGCTTAGCTACTTCCTTGCGGTGGACTTCCTCATGAAAGTAGTTTAAAGTGCGCTACTTTCTGTTTGTCTTATTAATCAGTTTCGTATGCGTACTTTCGGCTAGTGCTTCTATCGCTAATCCATTATTTATGTACATAAGTGTACATAATTCGCGTGTAAATTGTGTGGGTTAAATGCTTAGTTTCTATGTTGAATATATAAACGGCACGAGGAAGATTAAAAACAAGAAGAAGATCAAAGTGAAGTTTTGGCGAACAGCAGTGTTCTTTATCTGCGTGCACACGACTTTTCCTACGCTGGCATAGTCGCAGCATTCATTCTAATCAAGCCTGTGAATTTTTCCTACATTAATATTTGGTGCCGTGACTAGCCGTTAGCAAGTTAAATAGAATAGCTCAACCCACTACTCGCTTTGTGTTGCATCTTTACAAGCAGGTGCAAACATTTAGAAGGATGAGCAATAACAAATTAGTAATCAGTTAATCCAAAGCAAATTAACAATCAGACAATCCAAAACAACCGTATGCCGGCGCCGGTAAACAGAAGTTCGTGATATCACCACCGATACGAGTCCACATGCCAGAGAGGTTAACATCAGGAAAAGCAAGCGTAAAGCAAACCCACCTGCTACAAACCCACCCATCTTACGCGATACTTCACACGATGGCAGTCATAGACATGCAAAGTAGCGAAGGCGCAAGCTAGACAGGCACCTCATCAAACGGGCGGATGAGGGGGGGGGGGAGTGGGGCTTACGCAATGCCCACATGTCAACTTTTTCAATTTGCGGAACGACGGCTTGGGATATTTCGATATCACTGCCGACCGTTTTTGGGCAGACATTTGGACTTACCTTCGGAATCTGCAACGATTCGTGATTGAGAGTTATGACGTCACCAAGTCGACTGATGTGCTCGTGAAATATCCTGCAAACAAATTCATCGCCACATTTGCTAAAGATCGGCTCCCGAAACTACCGAACGGCACTCGTACAGACGACGACAGTAAAGAAGAAGCCCAGCAGCAGCACAAAGAATAACAATACAACGACCGCTGTACAAACGACAATCGCACAGGCGAGAATAGAACGAACGACTATACTGCGAACGGTCAAATAGTACAAACGACAACCATAAAAACGACAATAGAACAAACGACAAAACAACAAACAACAACAGCACAAACGATGACAGCGCAAACGACAATAGAACAAACGACAACAGAACAAACGACAACTGAACAAACGATGACAACGCAAACGACAATAGAACAAACGACAACAGAACAAACGATAACTGAACAAACGATGACAACGCAAACGAAAATAGAACAAACGACAACGGAGCAAACGACAACAGCACAAACGACAATAGAACAAAAAACAACAGATACAACGACAGTATAGTAAGCGACACCAGTGTCAAAAACTACTGTGCAAATTAGAATAGTACAAAGACCACATGCCTTAACAGACAGGATCTTAAATACAATAGCAAGAATTGCCTAACAACACCTTTAGTAGGTCGCTGTTAACATAATTGTTAGATGTACAGGTATACGTTCTAAGTTGGATGCAGACGATGTAGCCAACCATACCAGACTCTAAACATACCTGTCATTCTCAATGTCAGTAACGCCATTCGGGTAGAAGGCCTCTTTGTAGATCCTGCTCATCACAGCTCGTTCGGTGGCAACCTTCGCACTTTCCAGTTGCTCATCGGACGCATCTGAGCAAACAAAAAACAAAGTTCTTCATCGAAAAGTTGTTACATCCATCACCTTGATCGCCAAGTTACGACAACAATAGTCTATATGGACATGCTACAGCAGCTATATGATTCATCGACATTTTAGACGTATTCTCGAGCGACAAGTTACGACACCTATAGTCTAGATCAACATGCTAAAACATCCATAGTCTTTATCGACATTTTAGACGTATTCTTGATCGACAAGTTACGTCACCTATAGTCTATATGGACATGCAACAGCATGCTTTATGCTTCATCAACATTTTCGACGTATTCTCGAGCGACAAGTTACGACACATATAGTCTAGATCGACATGCTGGAACATCTATAGTCTTTATCGACATTTTAGCGTTTTCCCGATCGACAAGTTACAACACCTAAAGTCTAGATTGATATGTTACAACGCTTACAGTCTTGATCGGCATGTTACGTCTGTATTCTTGATTGTCGTGTTATCGCACCTATAGTCTAGGATCCATACATATCGCCACCTTTCGTCCAGATACACATGCTATAACAGCTATAGTCTAGATCGACAGGATAAAACGCTTCGAGTCTCGATCGAGATTTTATGACGCCTACTGTCACCATAGAAACGTTACGCCAAATATAGTCCAGATGGACATATAAGGACATCTATAGTCGTGATCCGTAAGTGAAGGCACGTAAATTCTCGATCAAAGGTCACGACAGCAATAATCAAGACCAACACGCGATCTGCGAATACCGAAGTAGAAGCTAGCAAGACAAGGACGTCATCAACTTGCAGCAACACCTGAATGTTCCTACTTACATTTCCAGGTACCCTCTTTTTGCATGTCGGCGTGAATCTTATCCAGGAATTGGTGCAGCAGATCGCACTAAAATTTACGCAAGGAAAATGCCGGAAGTATGTTTACAGAAAATCTCACGGCACAGTTAAGCACAACAACACCCACGAGCACAAACACTCTCGCGCGAGAACCGCATGCGATTTTCATTATATCATCAGTAAGTTAATAAATATGCTGATCATGATTATATACACTCACATTGGGTCATATTGAGAGAAACCCGAAACGTGAAGTTGTCTTTATTATGATCATACACATTTTTCGTAGTTAATAGATACGCTTATCATGATTATACACAATCATATTGAATGATATTGAGAGAATCGCGAAACATGAAATTGTCTTTATTACGATCATATACATTTTCCATTATATCATCAGTAAGTTAATAAATATGCTTATCATGATTATACGCACTCATATTGGGTCATATTGAGAGAAACGCGAAACGTGAAATTGTCTTTATTATGATCATATACATTTTTCATTATATCATCCGTAAGTTAATAAATATACTTACAATGATCATATAAAGTCACATCGAGACATGTTTGGAGAAACGACACAAGAAACATGAAAATGTCATGATCATCATCAAATACAGTCACATTGAACCATATCGACAATCACTGCGCGACACAGAAGCTAATCGCTTACAAGCTCTACTCCAACTGCTTTGATACTGTTTAGCAACAAATATGTAAACATCATTAACAAAAAAAAAACAAACAGATAAGACGAAACAAGAGTCACGAAGCACGAAACAAGAGTCATGGAACACGAAACAAGTGTCACGGAGCACGAAACACGAGTCACGGAGCACGAAACACGAGTCACGGAGCACGAAACACGAGTCACGGAGCACGAAACACGAGACACGAGTCACGGAGCACGAAACAAGAGTCACGGAGTACGAAACACGAGTCACGGAGCACGAAACACGAGTCACGGAGCACGAAAGACGAGTCATTGAGCACGAGACACGAGTCACGGAGCACGAAACACGAGTCACGGAGCACGAAACACGAGTCATGGAGCACGAGACACGAGTCACGGAGCACGAAACACGAGTCACGGAGCACGAGACACGAGTCACGGAGCAAAACACGTCCAACAAAGAAACGAACCAAAACCTTTTCATCCAGCATCCTAGTAGCAGAAAACCTGTGAGAGAACGACGCAACTTCTCGCTTCATCTCCGTCGTCTCGAGAAAGAATCGGACGGCGAGGGTGGTGAAATACTGCCGGCATATCGTCCGGTCCCTACGCAAGAAATGTTCTAGTCCGCCGTCAAAAATCATTAAATCGATCAAGTAAAGCTAGGCAATACAACAGAGAGCGCCGAATTGATCCTCTAAAGCTGCACCATAAATCAAACAGGACGAAACAACAAGCGCCGAATCGATCATCTACAGCTGCGCAATAAATCAGCGCCGAATCGATCCAGGAAAGTGGCGAAATAAACAACAGGCGCCGAATCAATCATCAACAGCTGCGCAATAAAACAGTCGCCGAATCGATTCAGTGCTAGATACTAGTAATACATCCACGCAAGAGCACGCAACATCACGAACGTACCGCTCCACCTTTCGCGCCAACTCATCCAAGCACGATTTGGTCGCGGATAAACCTTGCCGACTGCGGATCAAATAGGAGATATAAGCGGAGCGCAGCTTGTAGTCGTCTTCCAGCTTAACGATCAGCTTTTCACAACTGAAAACGATCGCACAAAAATCCTAAACTAACTCTCACATCGCAAGTTTTGCAACGCATGCCATACCACGAAGATGAGCAGGCACGGAATGATCCCGCAGGCCATCAGGCGATGTGAGAACGATAGGAAAGCAGTCAAAGATAAAGATACCGCCGGAACAAACCTTCCTCGAGGAAGCTGCTTGATGCTGCGAAGAGTCTCGTGAAGTTGAGCGACGGCAGAGTGATCCTGAAGGTTTATGGCCTCGGCAAGTTTTGACTGCAGCATTGTCAATAGCAAATGATCAAAACTAGTTGCGTCACTAAAGTAAAAAGATTATTCAACGTGCACGTCCTTTGTGGATCTACATTCTCGCTTCTAACCCGTGGCAACGTAACGAGAAGACCTTCCCGATAACATGCCATGCCATGACATGCACCCAAGCATGCAGCTCTTTATCATAGCGCAAGCACGGTGCCTTCGGGTCACGATTCCACCTACCAGCAACACACGTCATTGCGCAAAACACGCTGTTGATATTCACACAATACCCTCAAAATGGCTTTGATTTTTCGAAATTCTTAAATTCATAAATGTATCAATAAATGGTTCTTATAGAATTTGAGTGCAAGTGCACCGATCATGACCGTTCCCGATCGGGCGATTTCTAACTTCAAATGCGTAACTGAAGAGAGCTTACAAAACGCGAAGGTTTAGTAGGCAGGAATGCTGCACAAACCAATTATGAGTTACACCATCATCAAAGGGAAGGCATCCTCATAGCCGGAGCTAGATCGAGGTTGCCACACCATCATGAGCTCTTATTTTAATGTACCAATGTAGGTTATATTTACAAGCAAGAAAGCAGAGACACTATCGCAGACATACCTCAGTTATAGGTATAACTTAGAAACAAGCAAAACAACAACCACAAAAAACACAACAAGAACAACAACAACAACAACAAGAACAACAACAACAACAACAACAACAACAACAACAACAACAACAACAACAACAACAACAACAACAACAACAACAATAGACTTAGGTAGGCCATCACCCACCTGGGCAAGCTGCCAGCTTCGGAGCTGCAGAGCACCGTCCGTAACTTCCTTTTCGCGTCTTCAAATTTAAACTCTTCGTCAAACTTTATGTCCCCTTCCGGTATGGTCAGCAACTGGCTTTTGACAGGCATGTCCAGCAAGGTGTCTTCGAAGTTGCCACGCGCGGATACTTGTGAAATATTCCGGTACTTCTCCATGATATCATCAACCTCACCTGGAAAATCCGAATTTCAGCTTTAAAAATGGCAACACACAAAAAAAAAACTATATGCATAACTATATTACAAACACATATAACTAAATAAAAAACAAAAATGAAGAAAACCTGGAGTAAACAGGAACATCAAGGACAAAATCCACCGCTTTTTTAAAGGAAAAAAAAAACACACTCTAAGAAAACCTGGAACCAGAAACCACGCCACAGCGATCATTAGCGACAAAGAGCAAGTCAAATCCACAGAAGAGCATCTAGCTTCATGCAAAAGCCTATGATCTAAGCCACAACTTCACAGTTCGTTATAGAACGCACGGTCGAAAAAAACGAATCACCTTTGGGAAGTTGTCTAGGCAGTTTGCCGGCTATGACCTCCGATGCCTCCATCGGGGTGCCAGCCTTGATTCTTGACTGTGGAGCTGGCTCGGGTGCCGGAACTTGAGCAGCATCGCCGGTCTTTTTCAAGTGAACGGGCAATTCGCTTTTCGTGCGCGTTTGTCGCAGCCCGGACACGAGCTTGCTGGTGGAAATCTTGTCTTTCAGCCACGTTCTGCCCTGCGACCTTTTCCTCAACGGCTTCGTCGAGGCATCGGGGTGCTCGTCGATAGTCGATAAGTCCTGCCGCGCTTGAGCTAACAATGCAGCCTTGGCTTGCTCTCGCTTAATGGTCTGCAGGTAGTCCTCGTACCGCACCTCAGGCTGGAACGAAGGCTCCGGCTGAGCGGAGAAGCTATCTTCAAACGGATTTAAGAACGCGTCCGTATCATGACCAACCGGTTCTTCTTCGAGTACAACAGACTCCCGAGATAAACCCCAAGGATCAGTCTTGAGCTGGCTAATAGCCTCCGGAGACCAAGGGTCGCCGTTCGTAGGGCCATTTATCGAAGTCGGGGAAGGGGCTCTGGCACTTTGGAGGATGTCATTGATGCCACCGCTTCCTCCGATTAGCGACACGGTGCTGATGCGATTGTCCCGCTTGAAAGCGGGCAAGGTCTTCGTTCGGTCCAGTCGGCTGTCCAGGAACATCTCGTTGTCCAGATTTATGAGCGGCTCGTCCTGCAGAACGCTGACCACGGGCGCATGCTGATGTCTCTTCAGAGGCAGCTGCGGTAGCCCAGAGCTAAGCACGACCAACTCTCGGTACGGATCTCCGCTGATCCGCTCATCATCTAGCGGCAGACACGGGGCATGTTCTTCACTTGGTGTAGGAGAGGGGTCATTACTCGAACTCAAGTCCATCAGCAGGGCCGCGTGCTTCGATGTGGTTTCTCCAACGTCCGCGCTGTCGAGCTTTTCAAGACTCGAGTCACCGCTATCAGAGCTGAAGTACAAATGCCTCAAGTCGACTTCGTTGATGGGCTTTTCTCTGGGTTCCGAATAAATCTTTTCGTTCAGAGCAGCCAGCATGAGGCTGGAGGCGCGCTTGCGCCGGTCCTCGTCACTTTGCTCCAGGTCGAAAGTAGCTGTCGGCGGAGGACCAGAGGATATACCCAAAACCTAAAGGAAAAACAACAATATGCTCGCTAATCAACTGAACAAACACAATGCCAATATGGTGGTGATGGTGATGGTGATGGTGATGGTGATGGTGGTCGTGTTGGTGGCGGTGGCGGTGGTGGTGGTGGTGGTGGTGGTGGTGGTGGTGGTGGTGGTGGTGGTGGTGGTGGTGGTGGTGGTGGTGGTGGTGGCGGTGGCGGTGGTGGTGGTGGTGGTGGTGGTGGTGTCGCTGTCCCGAGTGACGCAGTATTGCGTTGTAAACTAAGCAGATCACCTGTACTGATCGTTCTTTCAACTTCTGAATGAAACTCAAGATGTAACTAAATTAAAAAACACCTGGATGAAACGAACGCGCGTACTATCAACATAAACCTCGCGAAAGCACAATTTACAATAACACTACTAAGATGATATCGCCTAACACTTACTCCCAAAATACTCGTATGCTCCAGATATACGCAATGATAACTACTTCCAAATACGACGATAACGTTCAACAAACAATATAGCCATGCGGGTAGAGACAAGGCTGGTGGGCAACGCGAGAAAGGGCAATAGCTGAGACCAAACAAGGCGATACCATGTACAATCGCCAACCTAGCACTGTTATTGGCCGAATGAATCATAGTCGATGCTACGAAGATTGCGAATTTCATCGGCTGTCCCCTGCTCCAACGAGACAATCATCTTGAAGACCGTCCAAGCAATGACGAAGACGTATAGTCGTTTGTTCGGTCGGTTACTTGTTAGCTAGGGCATGTGCTAAGCTACGACATCGATGGGTTAAACTTTACGATCGCGTGCGGAGGTGTGCCGCCGCAGGGCACAAACAGCATGATCAAAAAGCACGGAGAAAATCTATGCTACACTTCACTTGCATGCACTAGATAAAAACGCTTCCAACATAATCGATAAAATAATCAGTCGCCACTTAATATGGGCCTTCTATTCTAGCGCAAGTTTGTGCCCCTGAGCAACCGTGCGCAGAAACTAAACGGCATAAGCAACGAGAAGCCATCAACTGCAGCATTTTTCTCAATATATTTTGATGCCTCCGCATTGCATTTATCTCAATACATTTTGATGCTTCCATATTGCCTATGCACTCAACTCGGAACTTGGATCACCAAACTTATCACTCTTCCCCGTGCAACGAGGCAAGCAAGGCTCAGCTGATAGAGCGAGGTCCATCTGTCTGAACACAGTTTCATTCAAAGCTCTTCACGTACCTCAGCTCAAACTGTCACGCAAAATCTGGTTGCCTGATGCTAGTGCAGCGCATGCAGAGGGGAAAAAAAAACATGGGCTCCACAAGAATAACTCAATCAGCCGACGAACCAGGAGAGTCTTCACGCAGCGCTCGTAGGGCAAGCAAGGCACGTGACATATAGTTTGTGGCTACCTTGTTTGACGCACTTCTTTGAAGACCGGAGCAACAACAGTGCAACTTGCCGGCAATAGAGGGCAGCGCCATGGCAGATTCACGATTATCGAAGCATCGACAAGTCGCCCGAGTCCTCCCTTCGTGGGCACGTATCGAGCAGTTAAGCTTTTCAAAAGGATCACCCAACAACCGAAACCTGCTTTATTCGCTGTCACTGCCGATCGATGGTCTGTGCGTCCAAGGATAATCCAGGCTCTTTATAACTAACCAGCCTAACGCAACACGATCTTTTCAAAAGTTAAACACAGCCATTTATTGACTTTCGTAAACTACAGGCTCGCTAAAACCAAACATAAGCTATGACTTACCTTTTCCTCCGGAAGCATGCCTACTTGATTATCAGTCTCGGCACCAGTGGGGATAGCAAGTACCGGCTCATTCTCACGAATCAGTCCCAAAAGACCTTCTTTTATAGCCTCAAGTTCTTGCTCCTCCTCCTGAATGATTAGCAGCAAGACAGGAAATGCTTTAGCAAAACAGAAATTTTCAGGCCTAACCCTCTGCTTGTCTATCATACCCTCATGACAGTTTGACAAAAACAAAATTTCAGGCTCCTAGTCAAAAACAAAACTACGAATTAAGGAAAAGTATAAAGAAAAATAGCTTACCATTTGTCAAATACTGTTCGTAGATAATTCAATTTAGAAAACGTGAACATCAAAACTATGCAATGAAACGTACTGCTTGCAAAGCACACAGTTGCTTAGGAATGCTCACAATGACCAATAAACCAAAGCAACTAAAAATCGGAACAACATTGTCTCGACCTAAAAAAAGAACCACTATGCAGTCACAGATTTACATTTGACCCTTCATGTTAACTGCCAAGATCCAAAATTGTAATATCTAGATAAAGCATCATGTTTAAACGCTTAACAAGGGAAGATTCCTTTATGTGCAATTACGTGAGTGAACACTTTTCTTTCTATTTTATACCCGTTAAGCCAGCCGCAAAGGAATAAATTTAAAGACATAGAAATCAGTCATTGTGTGCATTGTAAGACATAACAGAAGCAAAACGTTCTAGACACTAATTACAACAACAAGTTACCTCTGGACTAAGAGCCTCCAGTTCCTCTCTAGGAGTTCCAGTAAAGCTGTTAAATTTCTTCACTCGGCTTTGTCTAGGCGGAGGAACAGGTGATGAAGGTAAAACATCCACCAAAGCTAAACTGTCCGGTGGCATGGACTTAGCCTGTCTTGTAGACGACCTGGTTTTCGACCACTTGCGAGGTGGCGGAGGCAGCAATCCAAATAGCTCACCAAGATCATATTTGCATGTGTCATCTTTGGTTTCACGATGAAAACGTTTCAGACACAAAATCTAAATTGTAACGCTAGTGACATTACGTAGCAATCTTGGCAAGCCTAGACATACCAATCAAATGTGATAGCCTTTATCATGAAACAAGATAAAGAAAAGTCGAACATGGTTGGAATAGAATACTTGTGTATTTGACGAGAATAACTTGACCATCCTACATCATGCAGATGCATTATAACAAAATCAAACCGGTACAGGACCCTTCCCTTGGTGAGCTTATTACGAACCGGAGATCCATATTAGTGATTCCTTAGCATGCAAACAGAGCTTGTTGTTTGGCACCCAAGTTTTAACAACACATAACAGACCATGCTATGAAAGGTATACCAATTCTTACATGAAAACAACAAAGCCCAACAAATTTGGTAATAACCTTGCAAGGCTTACCAAAGCCAAGAGACCAGCATCGACCAGGGTACCTTGCATGCTATTTGCTACTAACCATAAGCTAATCAGTACAAAACTATTGTAATGCACAGGTCATATCACAGGAAGTCAAAGTCACATTCTTTACAAAACTTCATAGATTCAAACTGGTTTTATCGCGTGGTTTAATATTTTGATGCCATATAGAAGGTCATCGGTGAAACAAAGCATCACACGATTGAACAGTTGGCAGACACAGGTATATGAACACCCATCTGCATTTACACTACATGACTGCAACAATAACAACATGCTAACACTTGAACCCAAAAAAAGTATACCAACCAGAGTTTTAAGTTCTACTTCAGTAATATAGAAAGCACACTTCTGCAAACCACTCATTGAATGACTTTTGTTTACTAAGTCAACTTTCTCAGCACCAAGCAGAACAGCATCAACAAATCTTGTAAGGACTCCCTATAATCCAAAAATTAGGGCACATTGAAAAATGTGAAACTAAATGGTGGTTGAAAAGAGGCTCAATGAAACAGATGCTAGTTATACAGTAGTCTAATAGTTTTAAAACGTTTACTTATTTCCTAAATAAAAACAAGAATTCTTGACCAGGAGACAAAACAAAAGAAATACAGGACATTACCTTTTCGAAACATTGCATAACTTGATCCAATTTTTCATCCTTCAAGCCGCATTCTAGAAGTGCTAAGGACCTCAAGACACTCGCAATCTGACCAAGATTGTGACGTGCAATTTCACTTATATCTGCATCAGCATTAATTCCATAGGGCTCCGGTTTTATTATTGCTGGACAAATAAAAAAGCTCATTAGAACATGGCCAATTATGGCCTTGGCATTCATTAATGGTAGTTTCAAGTTATCAATCATACCTACATAAAGTTGCCAGATGATCCAGCGTAAGCTACTAGGGAAGCAGTATATTTTGTCAAGCAAACTTTTAAGAAATTTATTACATAGCCTAACAATATGGTCTTGCAAAGTCTTCATGTGCTCCGCAATTCGACGCTTCGAGTCAGACGTACCAGGGGCACCAAACTTTTCCAACACAGCTTTCGGGGCAATGCGACTGAGTACTTTTGATGCTTCCACATCAAGAAAAGTAGAATCATCCACAATAACCTGCATCACAGAGCCGTGTAAAGCAGCCGTTAAATAAAGCTTCGCGGAGAACAAGATTTCCGCCATGGAAGTGAGGACACAGGCAAATGCAGTATCCGTCGCTCTCTTGCCACAGAAGTATGTAACCAGGTCTTCACAATTATGAACCTGCACCTCGATGAGTCTTTTAACAACCATAAGCAAGTTGTTTTCATCTTCTTTGAGCACGCAACTACTGTAAAGCGAAGATATTAGCAGGTTCGTCACATGCCTCGTGTGCGTACGGGTGCGATCGTAATAATCAAGTATGGATGCTACTAGCGAGGAATCAGTCCTAAGACGGGCTAAGAATTCCCCATAACTTATTTCTTGATAACCAAGCACTTGGGATGCGTCAGAAAATTGAACATCGTCTATTAAACGAGCAACTGCACTACACTCAGCAGGGCTAACACGTCCACCCCATGCTAACCTGTCCAAGTTCAGCCAATGTTGTCTCGTTTTCCATGACAACCTGAAAAGATTATCGCTTGCAATGGTGGCACTTTCGTTTAAACTTCTTAAAGTCTCCTTCTCTTGTCGCACAAACAGGCGCTCCTCTTTCAATTTTCGTTGCAACGACGTAAACCGACTTTCCCTAGCAATTTCATTACTCTCCACATCCTCCATCGCGATCAACTAGAAAGGGTCGCGACTTGGCGTAAGTTACATAAAGCAAGAACACTCAAATCGGCCTGCGGACACTGAACAATCTAAAGATCCATTGATACATCTATCTCTATCTCTCTATCTCTCTATCTCTCTATCTCTCTATCTCTCTATCTCTCTATCTATCTATCTCTCTATCTATCTCTCTATCTATCTCTCTATCTATCTATCTATCTATCTATCTATCTATCTATCTATCTATCTATCTATCTATCT